>JAHBMJ010001051.1:13070-24675 GCA_018398765.1 Chromera velia | reverse complement strand
GGGGGGGGGGGGAGCTGGAAGGAAGGTAGAAAGAGAGACAGACAGACAGACACAAAATCGAAAGAAGAAAAGAAAGACATGACGCAGTTCTGGCAAGCAACATCGCAGGACAAGAAGACAACACATAAAAAGAAGCCAGGGCCGAGAAGATAGGCCAGCACAGGAAGTACAGCGAGTCAATTTGTTTGTCTGTTCCCACTCCCCTCCCTCCCCTCTCGTGCAACCCTGTACCCCCCTCGTGATTTTCGTCATTTTTTTTTCTTTTCACATTCCGTTCATCTGCCCTTGCAATGTCTACTCAAAAACAGATCCTGACTTCTCTCTCCCCTCGTTTCAGAAGGATCAGAATGCCAGCGACAGACAGACTGACAGACGGACGGACAGATGATGAATACGCAACAAGTAGATATTCTGTTTTTCAATCCTTCTCAGGTTCTCGTTCCGGTGAGGCGCCACCCGAAAGAAAGTCAAGTCTTGTCTCGTCAAATCCGAATCCAGAAAGGATCTCTCCACCCTCCCCCCCGTTTCCATTGCCCCCGTCATCTCCCGCCCCAACATCTCGCAGCCTTTCCAACAGCTCTCTGCCCCCGAACCCCCCATCCCACTCATCGTCTCCCAAAGACACCCGGGGCGAGTGCTCGTGCAAGTGCTCATCGTCTCCACTGGACTCATCAAAAGGAACCCTGGAGGATCCAGGCAGAGGTCCAGGCCCACCACGGGGCTCACTGCCACTCCCGTCACCCCCGAACCCAGGCGGTGGCGCGCCCCAAATCGAAAAGTCCCCTCCACCCAGTGCGCCCCCCGGAGGAAAGGGGAGCGGAGAGGAGGCGGATGCCACCGCAGGCCTCTCTGCCCCCCCGAAAATTCCAAAAAGCCCCCCCCCAGAGAGAGAGTCGGAATGCAAAGGGTTCCACCCCCCCTCCCTATCTCCTCGATTTCCACTCGACACCGACGGGGATGCTGAGGCAATCGTGGACAAGGGAGGGTGTGTGGCGGCAGTCCTGCTGGAGGGTCTGACGGGTTGCACGTCCGCAGAGCTGCTGGCGGGGGTCGGTGGGTCGCCGTCTCGTTGGATGGCTGACGGGAACTTTTTGGGCGGCTGCGCGGCTGCTCCTCCCGGGTCGAGAAGCGATGGATCACGCGACCCTGGGGTCCCGCCAAAAAATGAAGCCGGACCGAGTACCGTACCCGCGCCGGTGGTGCCGCCTGCCGTTGCGCTTCTGCTCCCTCTGTCTGTTTCTGAGGGGGATCCTGAAGGGATAGAGGCCTTCACACCCGCAGAGGGCTGTTCGGGCAATGTGCGGTGGCGGGTGGCGGCAGGAACAGCTCCGGTGGACCCGCTAGGCGGACATGCTTCGTAGGGCGGTGGGGGGCCCAGGGGAGCTGTGTCTCTCCCTCCGTACGGAGCTTGGGACCATGGTTTGCTGGCGGATCTGGGGGGGGGAGCACCGACTGGAGGGCCGCCCCTTTCGTCGTGAGGCGAGTGGTGGTAAGGGTCGGCTCCCCTGTGCCCAGGGGGCACTCCGTACGCACCCGAAAGAGGCGCCCGGTTGGGTGCGGAGGTAGGTGGAACAGCTCGCTGTGGAGGGAAGGATGAAGAGGAGTAGGCAGGGGACCCGTCGTCGTAGTAAGGAGAAGGCGACGCACCACTGGGGCGTGAGTAAGAGGGGCCAGCAGAATAGCCACGGCCAGGTTGACCGTAGTGAGAGGACGCTGGGGGAGGCTGATTAGATGAACCTTCGGGAGGGTAGCGGGAATAGGACGAGGGGTAGGAGGCGTCTCCATGCTGAGCTAGAGATGGGGGGCGGTCATAGGGGGCATTTCGCTTTCCTACCGCGTAGTGTGGATTGCGCGAGGGAGGGGGTCCTCTTTCTCTGTAGGGATCATAGTAGGAGGATGGGGGTTGATTGCGGGAGGGGGGAAAGTCGGGCTCGAATCCTGGGGGGGGTGAGTCTGGTCCCCCCATCATGTAGTCGGGTGGAGGTCTCCTGGAGTATTGGGGGGGGGGATGGTCACTCAGGTGCGGCTGCTGGGAGGATCCTTGAGAATTCACCCGAGCCACGAAAGATGAAGGTGCAGGTCCGCCTGGCGGACGGTTGCGGGCTGCTTCCATTCCATCGCTTACGGCATGGAGATGCGCTGCGGAGGTTGAAGGCAAGGGTGGGGAGGACAGAGAAGACGGGCCAGCGGTACTACCGTGGGGTGGATAGGCCGGCCGGCCGGGTGGGTGTGAGTGGGGCTTTGCTGATGCCGGTCCTTGGGCAGCAGCTGGGTCCAAGCCGTGTGTGGGAGTTGCGGCGTTTTGGGATGGAGAAGTGCGAGGGGAGTAACCGGGGGGCGGTCCGGAAGGAGGAACGATCGACGAGCCTGCAGGCGGCTTGTCCTTCGGGGCCGCGGTGCTGCGAACGACGTTGGTCGGGAAATCCATCCCTCCAGGGAGGGGCTGAGCTGCAGCGGCGATATTCCTGCCAATTCCTACACGTGTCGGTACTGCCGGGGGCTTTTCGTCTGCTGCTGTAGCTGGCTTTTCGGAGGCGTTCTCTCTGTCCTGGTCTCCCTCCCCCTTGACAGACTGGGCGGCTGAAGTGACAGTCTGAATCTGGCTAGACGGATTCGGATTTTTCCACCCCTCTTGAATGAGCTTCTTGATGGAAAGAACCTTTTCGGTCGTGACCTCAGCAGCAGCTCTTCGCTTGGCGAGACGGGCGGAAGGCCCTGCAGAGTGAATGAATGAAGAATGGGGCGCAAAGACAACACACACGGACGAAAATGGAGTGAGGGCCCTCAATCTTCGATTGGAAACGCATGGAGAGGAACACCACAAGATCGCATGATCCCACTAATGTATGTGCAGGTGGCGGACAGAAATAGAGCACGGACAAGAGGAAACAGAGATGGAAAGACAGAAAGAATACACTGAAAAAACGGACGGAAAAAGCTGCAGATGGGGAACCAAGAAGCATAGTAAAGCGAACTGACCGCATGCATGGCCAAGTTTGATTTGAGTGGTTGGCTCATAAATGATACACCAGAACTTGTTTTGTGGGGAAACAACAGCACTATCCAGCAACTGGATTCCCGCAACGGCCTTTCCCCCCCTCTGCATCGGGTTTGTCGGGACCGGCTGTGCAGGGACGTTGCTTTTGTCGGGCCACTCTTTTGTCCTCAACGCGATCCCGTGCCTGCATTCACTCACTCACTCACTCACTTACTCACTCACTCACTCACTCACTCAGGTGAAGCGTCGTCAAAACTTAGTGCACTTATGTTCTGACGAACAAACATACACACCGACGCAGCCCATCCTGTAGTATGTCTCGATTCACATTTCTTTGCCATGAACTATCAGACTCGCATTCACTCGGATCAGAATGTCCGTATTCAATTTCTTTCATTTCCTCCAGACTGTTTTCGTTCGTGCATGGACTTTCGGAGAGAGCGCCCCCCACACATCCTCCCTCGATCGTTCTTGTCTTGCCAATGCATTCTGTGCCTCAGTCGAGCCCCCCCCAAAAAACCAACCCAATAACAGAGAGCGAGAGAGCAGTGGGGGACAGACAGACTAACCGCTGGGCGATTTCTGTTGCTGCAGTGACGGGGTTCCGGAGGCTTCGCGTGTCGGAGACATCCGAAAAGAAGGGCCGCGCGATGCAGTCACGTGCCATGGGAGTCAGCCATTCTGCGACCAGAAGGAAAAGAGCCGGAAGGGAAGGGAAAGAAAGGGAAGGGAAGCAGGAATCAAGAGACACAGGCAAACAGGCACAAAAGCAGCGGGCGAAAAGCAGAAGAAGTGACATCGGAGAAATAGAGCGAGAAAGGATATATATGTCCAGGAGGTCGGAGTAAATGAAAGGAGACGTCCACATCTTCTTTGCTTCTTTACTTCCTTTCTCTCGGAGGGAGTCGCTTGCAGACTTTGCTTGCTACCTTCAACCAAAGGGATCGAGGAGGGAGGACCTGCTCTTTCTGTCCATGCGATACACCTGTGAGCACACTTTTCTGACCGCCCGTCTTAGTACTTTCCTTTCCTCGCTCCCTCATTCCTTCCTTCCTTCCTTCCTTTAGTGCACCCACCCACCCACCCACTCACTCACTTCTCACACCCTCAACCCCCCTCCCGTCGCACAGCAGAAGGGCCCCGGCAATCTGACGGAAGAGCTCCACGAGGGGAACCGGGGCGTCGAGACCGGCTGATTGATGCATGCAAAAATTAAAGGAAGGAAGGAAGCAATGAAGCGAGCAATGAATAAATGGATGGAAGGAAGGAAGAAAGAGTTCAACAACAGGAGCCCGAACCCGACTCCAGAACTCGCACGTGAAAATCGAGAAGGAAAAGGAACGGATACGTAGGGATACAGAGAGAGAAGGCTAGAGAGAAAGTGAGATTCCACGGTGTGTATGTGTGCGTCCGTGTCCGTGGAGATGACTGATGGGACCGTCTCCATCTGCATGTCTCCCCGGCCTCTTCCTCCCTCATGCGCTAGTCTCCCAGATTCGATCTGTAGAGTACTGACCGACGAGTCTCCACCGAGTCTCTCCCGTCTCCTTCAGAGTCTTCATGGGCTCCTCGTCCGGCCGGGGACTCCCTTCTAGGAACACCCTGCATCTCCTCACAAGCTCCTGCTTCTCACGCTCTGAATTGCCCAAGTCAGCCGCCTGCAGTCATATGGAGGGAGTGCGAATTTACACGATCAAGCGTGCATGCACGCAAACTTGTACACACGCGCAGGAACGCTTCTCAGGACTTATCTCACCCTGCTTGGCTGCTGTGACATGGGTGTCAGACTTTCGAAAGACGATTACCTCGTCGAGTCACTAAAGCCCCGCACATCCGTCCCGTACCGACGCACAGCGAGCACTCAGAATTCCATTTTCCCTCCCGACAACAAAACAGAATTGCAAAGACAGCCGACCATGAAGACAGCCCTGACGACGTCCATGGGATCGCACTGAGGCAGGCCGGCATGGAGGAAACCGTAGACGAGAGCACCCGAGTGGACCATAACGTGTCGGAGGTCTTGAAGAGACGCGATGCTTCTGCGAGAGGGACGTGAAGGCACCCAGGCAGAAGGACAAAGGGAAGAGAAGGAATGAATAAAGCAAGAAAGACAGAGAAAACATGGGAGGAAAAAAAGGATGGAGTTCATACGTCGGAAAGAAAATAAAAGAAAAGGGAATGCAGCAAGTCATGCCTCCCTCCCGCGCTGCATCTGGCCTTATGACGTGTAAAAAAAGCGAGAAAAGAGGGCAGCTCTGTGCCAAAAAACAGAAGTCCAATGTCAATGAGTGATGGGTGTCATTGGCAGGAGGCAGTGAAAAGCTTGCACAGATTTAGGCGAATGCAAATCCATTCTATCTTGTGAACAAACAAAAACGGGGGAATGAAGGGAAAATGGACTCACGTCACAAGTTTTCCGTCCTCGGCCTTCCACCTGCCAACTTCCGCCGGTTCCTGCTTCATTTTCTCCCAGAAACCACCTGGCGTCTCTGAGGTGGAACCAAACCAGAGGGCGGCCTGTTGCGCGAAGGCAGCTGCAAGTCCTTCGTTGTTTTCGTCTGCAAAATAGGGAACGGGGAGAGCGAAAAGAGAGGCCACTGCGCCTTCCTTTGTGCCCTCTGGGAGGTGTGCGTCGTGACGCGTTGCTGCGAAGGGGAAAAAATGTTTGGACACGGGTGCGTCGGTGAAACTTGTGGGAGGAGGTTCTTTGTTGTCCTTCTTTTTCTTCTTGGAGGTTTTCTGAATGGACTTCAGCCACACACGCGGAGTGAGGAATCGCTGGACGACTGTCGCGACGGCGGGGGGTGCGAGATCGGGTGCATATCCGAGAAGCACTTCGTCTGCCGCCAAAAGATCCCAAAGGGTCTCACCCAAAAGCTGCAGTCTGGATGCACGGCAGAGACGACTCTCGGCCTCTGCCCTTTCGGAAAATGCAGATCTGATGATTCGGGCAGCTCTTTGCTTGATCGCAGAAGGGGGGCTTTTGAACGGGTTTGTGCCTAGGGGGAGGATGGGAAGTCCCTCTGATGTGAAGAAGTGAAGCCGGTCAGAAAGCTGTTTCACAGCCTCTTCCTGGGGAGGGGGGAAGATGACGAGTGAGGAGGGGTGATCTCTCAGACGAGGGAACTGGGTGAGGCCGGCTTCGGTGAGTGCCTTGAGACTCGGAGTGGTCTCAAGAATCGACAGAATTTCCCTCTCAATTTCCCGTTCCCTTTCCGGATGATCGAACACAGACGCATGGCCAAAACCCGCAAATCGAGCGAGACGGCAAAGACGCACCACAGGACCCCAACCTGTCCCTGCTGCCTCATCTGGAAGAGTTCTGGAGGCGGGGGAAAATCCCCCCATCGTTTCCCTCTCTTTCCCAGCCTGAGCGGCTCCCTTTGCACCCTTATCCTTCTCACTCTCTGAAGGACTTTTTTGGTGGTCACAATGACCAACAATGTACAGGGCAGCCGCATAGGCTTCAAAGAGATCAGCAAGGAGACGGGGTGGGATGTGCCGCAGCTGCTCATGCCTTCCTAGGGCCTCTTTCTTCACATAGATGAGTGCCTTGGATGGCTTCGAAACGAAGGATTCTTTGATAACCTTTGCTGCAAGTCTGTGTGCTTCATCTCTCTCTTTCGCAGGGTCCGGAATCTGAATGTCTGGTTGATCAGCTGTCTGCTTTGCCTTCTTTTTCTTTTTCTTTTCCTTCTCCTTCTGCTCTGTGAGGACCTCTTTGAGTCTTTTCGCCTCAGCCTCCTTCTCCCTTCCGACCGTCTCAGGGGCAGAGAACATATGCTGAGACCCCCCGAGGAGGGGAGGGACCCAGAGGTAAAGGGACATCCACGTCGTTTGGGACACACGCGGAATTCCGACTCTCAGGCCGCACTCAGAGAGCGCCTCCCCCTTCGTGGCATCCCTCACCCTCTCGCGGAGCAACGTAGAATCGACTAGGGAGTCGCTGAGAGCGTGGGAGAGGAGGGCGATGAGCCGCAGAACAGCCGCGCCCAGTGGCTGAACCATCTGATACCCTTGTTCTTCGACCTGCGCCTGTCCACCTGTCAGAGCAGCCTCTAGCATGCACACAAACGACAGCCGCACATCAGGCAGAGGGCGGGGTGGGGAAAAGCGCGGCGGTTGGAGAAGACAGTCTTCGATTGGAAGAGGGCCACTCAGGGGTTTATGCCACAGGCAAGGGGGCGTGGCTGGTGCTAGGCTCTCTCCGAGTGCGGGTATGAGGTCTGTCAGGTGACTGGAGATACACGAGAGTCTCTGCCATCGTTGCATGAGTGACGGCAGCCAGATGGCCTGAAGCCACTGTCGTCGGACGAAGGGTAAAACCACTCCCTGCGTGACAGGGACCACTAGTGGGGAGGAAGATGTGTCGGCACCAGCGGGGAGGGCAGCGGATACTGCACCCCCCACGGTGGCCAGAGTCCCTCCAGCACCGGACACGGATGCCACCAGGGTGGGCAGTCCCTTCTCTTTCTCCTTCTCATTTCCAGCTGCGGAGCTCGAGAATTCGTCCATCTGCCCCTGTTCTGGTTTGGGTTGAGGGGGCCTCCAGAGATCTCGACAGAGTGGCGCTGCACTCACAGGTAGGCAGGCAGGCAGGCAAAAAGGGATCAGATTGAACACCCACATGGGTTACAAGGAGGAATGAGAGTCTCTCAGACACATGAGGGCTTCTTGGCAGACGTTCACTGAAAGAAAGGTACGAGAAAGTAGGAAGGAAGAGAAGACAAAATTTTACCTGCCTGCCTACCTACCTCTGCTCACACAGATACCGTCCATCAGTGTCCCTCCGAAAGCTGCAGAGGCGGAGAAAACGGAGGGGGTTCTCGACGCCATCTCGTCCTGAACGCCCTGCTGACTGCGCACAGCAGGGCGAACAAGTCCAGACTCCTCATTTTTCTCCCTTCCCGTGTCTGTCTCTGCCGGGGGCAGCTTTCCAAGAGGCAAAGCGCCCAGGGGGGGAGGTACCTGATGGCTCATCAAGGACGCAAACTGCCCCCCCCCGTCTTTCTCTACCTCCTGCTCCGGTCCCTCTGACACGACCACAGGAGGCGCTGCAGGGTCCGCATCATTGGCTTCAATCTCGGGGGGGGCTCCCTGAGACTCACTTTCCTTTTCCCCTTCTGCTTTCTGATCTTCTTCTTTCTGCGGTCTTACTTCTGCAGCATCCCCGTTCTCTCCCTCCTTTCCCTCCCCCTCCTTGCGTGTCGTTTCTCCCTCTTCCTTCTTCCCTTTCTCGCCAGACTGCTCAGGAGTGCACGCTGCAGAGGAAGAAGCGGAAAGACCCGCAGGACCCTCCTTCTGCCCCCCCAGGACGGGAGCGGGAGAACCTTCAGTCGCTGATTCCCCTCCCGCGAGGGCAGGGCTCGAGAGTGACGGACGGCCGGAGCGCTCTGCCGCTGCAGCTGCGGCTCGTTGCGTGGCGGGCGAGGGCGAGGGCCCTGAGGGCTTCCGAACGAAGTACACGCGGGGGAGCCTCTCGCAGTGGGTGACCACAACTTGACCTGCTTGCACAGAAATGGTCATGCATTTTGGCACACGGTCATGTCTTCATACACATGGACATTAACTTGGCAAGACTACCGCAACTTTTGTCGCCGTACAAATAGCTGATACGCTGCAACTTTAAGCAGCCCCATTTACCCGAGACGGGCACTCGGAGTGAGAGAAAGAGAAGAAAAGGCCAAAATACAAGACGCTGCAAAAGTTTCGCACAAAAATAACGACCGAAAAGATGACACCGCCAGTTTTTGTCTGCTCTCGCGCAAGGATGTTGTTTCGTTCTGCTTCGCCTTTTCGGATGTCTTTTGAACTTTAGAATGCATTCCTGCAAATACACCTTTCCAGTGATTGTGCCCAGGCTTTTTCGAGGAAAAGAGAATATATAGAGAAGCATTTTAGAAGTAAAACGGACAAGCTTCTGAATCATGGCTGACCGAATTTTGCTTGGAGGTCGCATATCGACGGAAGAGTTTCGAGCGTCTCGGCTAGACGTTCCATCCGTAGCGCCATGATCCTCTCTCTCTCCTTCTCACGGAATTGCTCTCTAGCAAGAGCCCTCGCTTTCTCGGCTTCCTGTCTCTCCTTCAGAAGCTCCTTCTCCTGCTTTTTTTCTGCCCCCTTCAACGCCCTTTTCTTTTTCTTCTTCGCCTTTTTTCCCGATTCTGCTTCATGCAACTTCTCTTCTCCCTCACCCTCTACTTCGACCTCGACCTCCACGGAGACGGAGACGGAGACAGAAGCGGACGGTAGAAGACCACCAGCAATATCAGTGCCTGCTGGCTTCGTTCCATCTGAATCTGCAGCGCGTGCAGAATTTCTCCGCTGGACCAAAATCTCTTCCCCCGTATCGTCGCCCTCTCCCTCTCCGTCGGCCTCTCGTTCCCCTTCGAGGGCAGTACTTGACAGCGAAACCGGCTTGTCTCCTCCTACTCCGCTGGCCTCCTTTTCCTTTTCCTTCTGCTGCCTTTGCTCCTTTTGCTCCTCACCCCCTTCCTTCAAGTCCCCTGGTTCACCTTTTTCCTTTTCCTCTGTCCCCCCTTCCGTTTTCTCATCCGCAGCAGCGGAAACTGATGGGGCTGGGTTTGCCTCTTCACCGCCAGTCTCGACAGGACCAGAAGCAGCAGCAGATTCTGCAGAAGGGAGGGGAACATCTGGACCCCCCCCCTCCCCGTCCCCTAGGGGATGAGGGGAAGGACTCCCGCCTTCCTCTTCCGCTGAGGTTTTTTCTTTTTCCTCTTTTCCTTTCGAGACAGCCGCAGCGACACCATTGGGCCGTTGGCCTTCCTCTTTCCCCCCCGGCTCTTCCGTTCCCTCGGCTGCTGGCGCAACGGAAGCAGAGGCGGAGGCAGAGGCAGAAGACGACGAGGGAGAAGATGAAGCAGGTGCATCTCCTTCTTGTGGTTGATCTGAAATCTCAACGTCCTCTTCCCCCTTTGTTCCCTTCTCTTCGACGGCCTCCACGGACGGGGCAGCTTTTTCTCTTTCTCCCTCCCCAATGCCTTCCTTCGTCCCATCATCTTCATGGGAAGCCTGTTCTGCGTTCTCTTCTTTTTGCTTTTCTTCCCCGCCTTGCTCTGCTTTGGCTGCTATGGGAGACTGGGGCACTGACGGGGCAGCACTGGATGGAACGGTCTTGTCTCTCTGTCCCTCCTCTCCGTCCCCTTCCTTGCCAGCTGTCTGAGCTACCTCAGTCTTTGAGGCGTCGTCAGTGAGTGAGGCAGCCTGACCTCCTCTTTCAGACCGGCCACCTTCACCCTCCCCGTTCTCTAGATCTCTCTCACGCACCGCACCCCCACTCCCCCCCTGGTTAGATTCCCCTTCCCCCTCCTCAGGCATCTCCAAATTCGCAAACTCCTCCTCCAGGCCCTGCAGGACTTTTTCATCAATCATGGCCTCCAGAGGGTTGCTGCTTCCACCTGCTGAAGAGGAAGAAGAAGAAGAGGGAACTGAGGAGGAGGCAGAGGCCCCCCCACTTCTGTCTGCTTGTGCCTGAGTCCCCCTGCTGGGAGGGGGCATCCCCGGGATCATGGGAACGCCCTTGCGTCGGCAGACAGCCAGAGCATCCACAAAGTCCAGCCACCTGGGAGAAGAGGAAAGGAAAGGAAAAGACAGGAGAGGAGAGGAGAGGAGAGGAGAGGAGAGAAAGGTGAAAGCAAAACAGTGAATGCGTTGACGAACACACGAAAGAGTGATGAGCAAAAGAGGGACCGACGAATAGAACGCTAGGAAGACAGAGAGAGAGCATAGAAGAAAAACGCAAAAAACACAGGAGAGAACAAGTCAAGTCAGTGCACGATCGAAAGAAAAAAACACATGAAACAAATGCAGGCAAAAGGTGGGGCGAGCATGCAGGCAAAAACAAACGGAAGACCGACAAAAACACGGGCGCAGAGAGGGGAAGGCTTGAAACAGAAAGAGGGACGAAGAGACGGACAGATTTGTGGCCCCAAAACAACGGACCTCATCGATAAATTGCAATGGATGGCAGCCAAAGACATCAGTACACAAATGGAATGCGAGCAAAACTTTTGCACAGACCTGTTGACCAGTTCGAAGTCGATCCTGATGGGTGAGGCTTTGGGGAAAAGAGGTGCCGCTTGCGAGTGCGCAGCTGGTCCTGCGCTGGCGCTGGTCGGAGAGGGTGCGGTTGCCGCCCCCGTTGAGACTGCTGGCACCCCCAGGCTTCGGTTCGTGAAGCTCTTCTCAGATATGAGAGGGACGACGAGGGAAGTGGCCGGCGAACAACTGCAAGCAAGCAAGCAGGCAGGTAGATGGGTTTGCAGATGGAATCTTTCTTTTGTGATATGGACCATTCTTTCGTCGTATGGCCGAAGCGCATTTACTAACGAAAGGCTGCAGAGAGATCGGACCGACAATACTTATCATCAGCTCAATGTGACCCTCCCGCACTTTACCCACGCGTCGACAATTTTTTCCACAATTGTTCTCTCTCTCTCTCTCTCTCTCTCTCTCTCTTTCTGTGTGTGTGTGTGTGTGTGTGTGTGCGTGTGCGTGTGCGTGTGTATGTGTGTGTACATTTTTCTGTCCATGTGTGAGTGCGTAGTGGATATGCCGGTTCGGTTTGAGAGAATTTGCACGCCCCCC
>JAHBMJ010001050.1:28713-37230 GCA_018398765.1 Chromera velia | reverse complement strand
TTTGAATACTTTCCCACAATCGCAAGTTTTTTCCTTTGAGAGGAGGCTCCACTGACAGAGAATGTCGAAGAGCTCAGCAGGAGGCGTGTTGCGGACAAAGTCCAACACGCTAATTAATGAGGTGATCTCTTCTGGTTTCATGTTGTTTTTCTACTGTTCTAGATAGAATTGAAACATCGCTATCATAAAAGTTTTAGAAAAATTCTAGAGGATCGAACGGTTTCTCACCTTAGGACATTTCTTTACTTTTTTATTTTACAATTTTATTTCAAGTTTTAAAAAATGTTTGAAAACCTATGAAAAACTCTACAAAAACTATAAAATCAGAATTTAAAAAAAAATCAAACTCATTTTTTTTTTTAGTGTATGAAGCTAGCTTTTCGGGGCCAACCTCTCATCTGAGGGCTTCAAGCCGAAACAAATCCTCTCTGAACTTTTTCTGAGCTTCTCGCACAGTCAGACCATGAAGGTCAACTTTCACAACCCCATCCGCTGTCTGCTTCCCTACATCCG
Source organism: Chromera velia (assembly GCA_018398765.1). NCBI lineage: Eukaryota > Chromeraceae > Chromera > Chromera velia. The sequence continues at coordinate 36,717 of JAHBMJ010001050.1, read as the reverse complement.
AACCTCTATTCATTTGTTCAAATATGTTTCTGCTTGCATTCTCATGCGCTCTACCTAGCTCTCTAACCAACTCTTTCTCTGACTCTCTCAGCGCAACAAACTCATCACTCCGACCATCCACCACATTCCGCAGACGCATACGAACATCTGCGAGTTGTGACGCAACACGATTCACAGGCAGCCTGGCCTCTCTGAAGATTTCGTTTTTTTCCTTTGTGTTGAGCGACCCCTCCGACTCCAGAGACTGCCACAACTCCGCAGCCTCCTGAGAGACCACCAAATCCTGCAGAGACTCAATCACTTTCCCCACGTCTCCCTCGAATGTCTCCAACAATCTGGCTGCCGTCTCATCCCCCTCCTCTTCAACCAAGGGGAGACGGCTGAGAATCTCCAACAATGCCGGCGTCTCCTCAGAGATCCGTCGGATCAAATCGGCAGGAAGGGTGGGGGGTACAGGGTTCCGACACATCGGGCAACTTAGCTCGGCCTGCTGCCTCCCTGTCCATTTGACCAGACAGGGAACACAAAACGCGTGGCTGCACTCAAGTACGGTGATGGGTGAGTCTGCAAGCTCTGAGGAAAACTCTCTGTGACAAGAGGGACAGACATCGTCCTCGTGGACGTATAAAGAGGGACGGTGCACAGACAAACCAGAACCTGTCAGCAACACCGACCCCCCAACTGTCGTCGCAAAAGCCGAACCCAAAAGACCCTCAGCTGCCCCCTCAACCCCCACTGGCAGACTGGCTTCATGAAGAGGAAGCGGGAGAGAGGCATTCTCCTCGACCCTCTCTTCAGAGGATCTGCATTCCTCTTCTTCTGCGTCTACGTCTAACTCTGCCTGTCTCTGACTTCTCCTGCGAAGCCGTCTATTTCTGTTTTTCCGCTGGTTTCGCGTCAGAGCGTGTTGTTCGGAAGGTTGCCCCTGTCTCTCCTGCTGCTGCTGCTGTTGAGGACGGGCTTCCGACTCGGGGGGTGTTTCCACTGTTGAAGGGGCCGTCGAACACATCGCAGTGCTACTTGGGTCAAAGCCCCATGCACGAGCTGCGATTTCGAGGGCCCGGTTGTGTCTCCGGAGAGTTTTCTCAATCAGATCGTTTGGGACGTAGTCTGTCCACCGAAAATTTGAGGGAACTGTGCTGGCGGCAGTCGGGTGCTGCTCTAGTAAGGCCTTGCAGAAGGACAAGGCCTCGTTGGCGACAAAATCAGCAACAAATGGATCTCTCCCCTTTCCTTCGGCAAAGCCTAGGAGAGCCTCGACATGGTTGGTCAACAAAACTGCACCTAGTCGGAAGGCCTCGGGGGGGGGGGTAAGGGATGACACTCAAAAGTTCGAGTGCCTCCACGTACACACGGGCTGCAGGCATAAAGCGCCTCTTGCTTAAGAGTTCATTTCCCTTCTTCTCCATCTCCTCGGCCTCTGCAATGAGGTCGGATGCAGGCCTCCCACTCAGAACATCCCGTCTCTGCCAGGGTGCATGGTTGTGTTCTGCAACAGACCGGCTGCGGAAGGGGACTGCGGTGGGGTCATGCCGCGGCATGCTCTCACGATCAACCCCCCCTCTAGCACCATGTCCCCCCACAATCCCACCGGGTTCCCTCACGAGACACTCCAGAGATACTTCCATGGTCCTACTCTTTTCTTCCTCTCCACTCTTCCCCTCACCCGCCTGAAGCTCAGGCTCATCTGATTCACCCCCCACAGGAATCCGGAAAGTGGAATCTCGAGACACTGTGCGAATCTCAACGCCCCCCACACCCTCCAGCTTTCTTCTCAAAAACACGGCAAACGCCCCCTCTGCAGGGGACTCGGGAAGAGTGATGAGGGTCGGACGGGCGTCTAAGTGCTTGATAAGAAATGCAAAATAGAATTCGAACGAATACTCACACAGAGGCCAGTGCCTCCAGCGGGGGGGGAGGAGACCCTGTCCGTCGGGGACGATGGGAGGTCTGTTTGTTTCCTCCGGGAAGATTATTGCCATGAACACACTGAAAGGGTACACGGGTGACTGCAGAATCTCGAGGTGGACCTGCATTGTGTATAGAGGTCTGGCGCTGGCTGAGTCAGTCGGTGGAATAACGGGATGGGAGGGGAGTCTCTTCATCAAAAGGGTGGAGAACGGAATCATGCGGATCAAACTGGCTTGAATATAAAGACGAGTGGCGTCTGTGTGAGGGCATGAGGCGAATGCTCGAAGAATGACTTCTCCGTGAGTCCCAAATTCCTTCGTGTGCCGCAATTCGTTCAGGCATTTTTGGAGGTCAAACAGCCATTTGAGCTCTCTTGGAACACCCCCCCTCGCTCTTTCAATGCAGGGCTTCATCTGTCGCATCGTGTTGATGATGAATCTCTGGTCGGCCGGACTCATTCGAGGAAAAACTGCCTCCCAGGCATCCATAAAAAACAGAGGATGCCACACGTCTGGGACGAATTCGAGCAAATGCATGCCAATCGGACTGAGACACTCCCCACTAATCAAACTCCTGAAGTTTCGACAGACGAGACGGGCAGTCTCATCAAGGTTAGAAAACAACGTTTGCCTCAGAGGAGTGGCCCAAAAGGCTCTCTGTGCTTTCCTCCACTGCATACAGCCACACTGACTGTCCTGCAGCTTACAAAAAGGCGGCTTCTTCATACTGCTGCTGAGAACTAGGCGGTCAACCAGCAACAACTGGTGACGGGCTTCCGGCGGTCCTTCGAGCTGGGTGTCACATTATTTTTCAATACCCAAGTCCCCCCCACTCGCGGCCACCCAGCACATGCGCGCTAAGCCGATGCTCAAGGGAAGCAGCGCATCCCCAACCAGCATTCTCTCTTGACTGTTCAGCACCTTCAAAGCGAGGTCAAGCCGTGACTCGTCAAACGTTACGACATTTTCCTCTGGGTCGAACCCGGGCAGATTGCTGGGCGTTCTGACGAATCTGAACAGGCTCTCGGGGAAGCCTTCAAAGGTATGAAGGAACCAGTCCAGGTTCACGCTCTGCCTGCCCTCCGAGTCCTTTACCGGACACGGGTCTCTCCCCTCGCTTACATCTGAACGGTACCATTTCAACAAAGCGAGAGTGAGGGCATCAATCTCAAACACTTCTACTATGGTGGACCCTTCCCGCACTACCCGCTGAATCTCCGCCCTGCTCGCACTGAAGAGCCCCTCACCCCCTGGGCCCCGAAACACCATTCTACCAGAGCCCCCCTCGCCGTCTCCTTTTGAAAGAACGGAGACGCCAAACCATTCTGTCTGCTTGTCGAGGGTCCAATCTGCGGTAAATTCTCTCTGGTGCGGGCAGCCATAATACCGGCTCTTGTGCTCCTCTCTGCATCCAAAGCGAGAAAACAGGTATACATGTGTCTTGACTAGATCTCACTACATGGAATCTGACTGCATGCGCACACTCACCTCAGCGTCTCGTCTTCCTTGCATGGTGGTCATTCTTCCACTCAGGTCGGGCTTCCACGTCTACACAACAAATTAAAGACTGACAGACCAGCAGTCTCCTCATACAATGCCCAATGCATGGTCATCACAAGGGCAAATTTGAGGCTGAATCATGGCTGATTCTCGATCAGATTATTATTCTTAGCAGGCCCCCTGTGGGTGAGATTTGTGTGAGCAAGGAAGGAGACGGCCGCAATTTGGTGCTCAGATGCATGTTCAGTCTGAGATACGCTGAACGATGCTGAGCGATTTGATGATTTATTAATAAAGTCTCGATCGTCCTGTCAGATGGAGCTTGCCAGAGACTCACGGGAGTCCATTCGATGCTTCGATTGCTCAGTGTGTTGCTACAGAGATCGCAGAGCACTTTCTTTCTTTTGTTGTGTCCTGGCTCTGCGGATCATCTTTCTCCGCCAGATCGAGACTTGAAAGAGACGGCGTTGAACGAAGCACGAGAAAAGATCCAGAAAAGGATGTCACAAACAAACAAACAGCTCGCGCTTGAGAGCGGAATTTCGCGGAGCTGCCATCGCTTTATCAGCTGTAGGCGACTCGTTTTCTTTCTGCCCATTCTGCTGATGGCCTTGGTCGTGCCTGTGAGTGGGGGGGAGGAGGCAGAAGGATTCGCCGTCTCCGCAAACGACCCTCTTGTCCATCACTTCAAATACGATGGCCCTCTCCCAATCTCCGACAAAGTATTTTCGGAGGATTTGCTTCTCACGGCCTCTTTCGATCGTTTTGGTACAGGCGGTATCGAGGAAGACCCCTCGTTGGTTAGTGCCTTGAGTGCAGTTAGAGACCGACAAATGCCGTTCGTGATCCTTCGAGGCACCAACACATCGGGTCTCGTGGACACTCCGGAGAGTGTGACGCAGTCCCTGCAGACGGTACTGCCATCCCAGGTGTTTGCATCTCTCGCGTCGGTTTCGAATTTTCTTGGCCAGGTGATCGGTGTAACGCGAAAAAAGGGCGCAGCCTCCTATGCCTCCGTCCTTCAGCACCAGCACCCGTGCCAAGAGAGGGGAGATGGACCAATGAAAATGCGCACACACATCCTGTGTGCTCCTTTTGCTGTCGATTACACCGTCTACGTCGCCCTCCGAACAGCCAGAGACGGAGGACCCGACATGTTCGTGGCGTCTCTGAAGCCGGCCCTTGCTCATCTCAAGTCCTCCCTGGACCCGGAGACTTTCAGGGAGACAATGGAACTCCTCACATCACCCCTGTGGTCCCACACAAAGTGCCAATGCACATCTTTCAACGACTTCAGACGGATGCACCCCCGACTGCCGGCCTTCCAGTTCCCTCTGGTGATGTCATCAAATCAGACGGAAGGGGGCGAGGGAGCGAGGAATTTTTTGCTTTACCTTCCGAAGGATCGCCCGTTGTTTGGTCAGTCTCTCTATAGACACCGCTTTTCTTTCTCTATGTGTTGACCTGGTGATACGCAAGGAACAAGAGATAGTTTCAGGTATCGATAGGTGGATTGGCAGATTGACAGGGAGAGAGTCCCTGCGGGATGCTTCAGATAGACGCTCGAGAAGAGCAGAAAGAACTGGAACTTGATCCTTTTGCCGTCCCTTCCCGACTTCTCTCAGTCTTTTATTCTGACTATTGGACTCATAGTCATTTTCTGCAAATGCAATCCCTTCTATTGTCACCCAAAGAAAAGTCGTTGGGAAAACCTTTGCACCTGCCGTCAACATTCTTCATTCAACTAACATGCGACTCGTGTTTGAGTGATGATGCAGGACGTCTGCAAGAAAACAGCACAAGGACACCGGACGAGAAAAGGGAGGAAGCGAGATCATCGCAGAGAGCATACAATCGCCTTCGAGACGCCCTGGAGACCGTCAAGGTGGGTAGCAGAAGGGTCGATCACAACTCGAACACAAGCGCCCCCCTTTTGCTTTGCTGCATGCCCCTTTTCTGTCCTTTACTCGGTGCATGTTGTCTTGTCGACTTAGCTCTTTCCTATAATTTCATTTCGATTCCCTTTTGCGGTTTCTTCTGATCGTTCGTTCTGCCATGCGGTCTTTCTACGGTGAGCCTGTCAATCATCCCTTTGCCACAGGATTCTCGAGCATGAATGTGGGGAGTGCAAGAATCGGTAGTGCGGTCGTGTGACATGTTCCCATTCTGGTCATAATTTGATTGGATGTTACGATCATCATAAGTGTCATTTTGTGTGGGGAAGTGAATCACATGACGCCTCCCCTGCATGTGGGGAAGCACCACACCTTACACTCAAGTCTGGGAAATTGCATTGCAAGACTCTGTCTCGTATGAGAGCTGGACATGGTGCGTGACAATGGATTCGCACGTATGCAGTTACTGTCCGACTCAATGAAGTCTTCGTTTACGTCTCAAAGGAAAACTTTTCTTGTGTTGTCAACATGACGGTGTGGCTTTCAATCCATGTTTCGATCAGGTCATTTTTCCTTGGGTTTTGACTTTTTGTGTTTCTTTTTCTTGTCTTCTTCCTCCTTCTCCTGTTTTTTTCTTCCCCTCTTTCTTCTTGTCCTGCTTCTCCTTCATTTTCTTCCTCTTCTCCTTCTCCTTCCCCCCCTTCTTGTTCTTCAGGTCCCTCTACACCTCCAGGAGGGGGACGTCGTGGTGGTTGACAACACCGCGGCAGCAACGAGCAGAGACGGGTACCGGGACAAGAGGGAAGACGGCAAAGACAGATGGTCAGCACCCCCCCACCTCCTCTGTGTGCATGTGTGGTGTCTCTTTCTGCATGCGAACCCGCCGGTAAAACGGACAGATGCTTTGGGGGAGAAACAAGCGTACACTCCGTCAACGAAAAGACACAAAACAAAACCCATCGCCTATCGACGGCAAGAAGAGGGGGAAGAGAGAAATATGTGTAGTCTGTCAACGCATGCAATCCTTCCAGGCTGTCCGTTGGTCCATCGATGTGCCCTTTTGGTCGAATAACGGTGCAGTTCCATGCATTTGGATGTCATTGTCCTTTTCTTCAGGCCAGATTTATTTGTCACTTTTTTTCTCGGCGTATCCCTTCGTCCATTTCTATCCCTTGAATAATCTCTTTTTCTTTCGTGGCGCGCGTCCTCGTTGGTGACGAATTGTGTGTGAGAGAGACTCTGTGTCTGAGAGTGTCGGAGTGTCTGTAAATGCTTGTATATGTGCGTCTGTGTCTGTCTGCCTGCCTGTCTTCGGAACGAAAGAAAGAGAAAAGGAAAGAAAGGACGATATGGTCTGTATCTCTTTCTCTCGCTCTCTTTCTCTCTCTCTCTCTCTCTCTCTCTCTGTGTGTGTGTGTGTGCGCGCGCGTCTGTGTGTGCGTCTCTGTGTGTGTGTGTGTGTGTGTGTGTGTGTGTGAATGCGTGCAGGATCACAAGAGCCAATGTCCTGGATTGGGGCACCACACGAGCACTCTCCCCTTCTAACTGTTTTCCCCCTGAGTGGACATTTCGGAAAGGGAGGGGGGGGGGGGGAAGGGATTTCGATAGTTTGTTTTCCCCCGGATCTGTCGTGTGGGATCCGGAACGAACGCTTGACCTAATTGCAACGCGGGCTGAGGTGGAACTGACAACGCAAAATGGAAGAAAGGCACCCACTGACAGCTGTCTTACAAGAGACTTGGAAGAACTTTTTATGCCGTCCGCTGCTTAGCAAGAATTTTAAACAACCTTTTTCATGTACGCTTTTTTTCATTTACTATATACTGTTTTTCCTAGTGTTTTTCGGTCATCAAATTACTTGTCAAATTATCAAATTAAACTTATTTATTTATTAAAGATAGAAAACATTGTTCCTAAGATTGTTGCAGGTTTTTTGTTCTGAGTTTTATCAGATGTGTATCTATGGATATCACTAGGGATATCAGATATAACCAACAGAAAAATTGATAACCAGTCTAACACCAATCTGTTTGTACGTGGAGATAAAAAATATTAGCTTGAAAAGAGACAGAAATTTTAGCGTATTTTAGCTTAAATGATTATTAAATTTGATCAAGTTAAAAACTTACAGCAACTTTCTATTACCAGAATAATATCGGATTCTAATATTATCAATTATATGACGATCATAAAAATATGAAAGGTTTGATCCCAGATTTAACCAGATGTCGAACTTCAAAGATTGAGAGCTGCTCCCATCCAGGCCATCGCAAGAGCGCCTCTAGCATTTCGTCAGTTACTGTTTTAGGGTTAGAGTCTCTTTTTATCCTTATAAGTATTCTACCCTAGAACAGAGAGACATCTTTGAGGGCTAGTTTGAGGGCGCAGCCCTCCTTTACGGTATAAAAAAAAACGGCCGAAGCCAACAATGCTGCTATGGTCGCTTTCGTAAAAACGGCCACATCAATGCTTGTATACTTGCTCATTTGTCTTAAAAAATTGATGAAGTGATAGTTAGTATCTATAACCTGATGTGCTATAATGCTTTGTTCTTATTTTTTCCTAGCTTTTCAATTTGAGACTCTCTATATTCCGCTTTGGTTCTGTATGGCAAGTTCACTCANGGGGGGGGTAAGGGATTTCGATAGTTTGTTTTCCCCCGGATCTGTCGTGTGGGATCCGGAACGAACGCTTGACCT
>JAHBMJ010001050.1:8713-23713 GCA_018398765.1 Chromera velia | reverse complement strand
GCATGGCCAGGCAAATGCAATAGTATCGATTATAGCGGCCCTTGCGCTGCTTGGCAGCAGGTTCGAGAAATGCGTAGAGGTAACAGTATTCGGGTTTGCTGTTACTGCGTGCATCGTCATTTTGATCACCCTTTATGCAACTTCTGCCCTCGCATTCTTCGTGACTGGCTCTATAAGGACCGCTACCGCTTGGGCAGAGGTCCTTGGCACCATTATGTACACGGCCTTCACCTTTATCTGGAAGGCAACCTGGCTTTCCATTGAAGCAACGGTCACCATGCGCCGGAGCCGAGGCAAACGAATACGAGGCAAACGTACACAGCCCGGAGACCTATGGATATAAACCAGGTCAAACCGTTTTGGGGGGGCTTTGGTTTTGGCCAGTGTTCTCATGTTTGCTCTCTACGCGAGCAGAACTATGCCACCGAATGCTATACCCTTTTCTTCTGGCTCTGTCAATCTCTTTGCAGGCAGGGTGGTACCGGTTATAGGGGCGTTCAACTTCCGAACGACCCTGTTAGGAGTGTCGCATACAGGCACTCCTATTTTTGGGACCACACCCTGCCCTGTCGGTACACTTCCTCCCGGGGTACCAGCGCTGCTCACTCTATGGACGACCAAAGAGAGAAGAGTGTTTGAGCCCTCTTGTTGGTCGCTGGAGGACGGGGGGCAAGAGGCCAAGCCAGAAGAAGTGGTATCACTGCGAGGGAGAGACGAACGACCAAGTCCAGCTGAGTGGGAACCGACACCTGCCGGATGGCTCTGTCGGAGGCCAGGGCGCCTCCTCACTGCTCTCTTCCTTCTCTCTTTGCTCTCTGCCCGCATGTGGGAAGCCGACACACCCGGGCACCCTCCCTCACCGCCTGACCTGGAGGCCCACCACCTGCTTGCGCGGATTGGGGGGTTTGGGGGCGATATCAACGTAGCCCTTCACTCTATAGAGGGCAACATACCATTGCAGGGGGCTAAGGAGGGGGCGGGAGACGCACAGAACGGGGGAAAGCGTGATGAAGTCTCAGAAGCAGACGACCGTCTGATAGCAGACGTAGACACGTCAGACGTAGAGAATCCATCTGGGCAGTCCCTAAGAGACAGGCCATCCAGACCTCCCTCAAGAGTGCCCTCAGAGGAGAAGTTTACCCGTCATCCCCATCCAACGCAGAGATGGGCAAATCCTATCTTAGCGGCGACGGCCCCAGCGCAGAGAGAGACAGCAGGATCAGCAGCCAGCTCCATGGGACCCCTTTTCCTCACCCGTTTAGCAAACAACAAACGAAAAATACGAAACGCGCCATTGCCGGGACCTGCGCGCCCACGCACGCCCGGCTTCTCACAGGAGGGGAACGACAATGCAACCGCAGTGTCAGGCGCCGCGGCAGCGGCTGCAGCAGACTGAGTTCCGGCAACGGGGGTCACTGGCAGGTTTGGCTTGAGGCCTATCACGGATTCTCTGTAGTCCTTCGCGGGTATGGGGGCCCAGACAGAGGCAGCAGTTTCCTAGTTTGCTCACCCATTGCAGAGAGTATCAACAGTGGAGCATATGCTCGCTCAGCGGCGCCAGGCGGGAAAAAGGGGGGGGGAAGACGAAGAAAAGTAAGCCTCAGAGGGGGATTTTTTGTCAGGATTGCCGAGGCGGACGAAGAACAGACAGGAGGCTGGAGAAGAGAATGCAGCGTCGGACTCAGACCCAAAAGAAGAGAGGGAGGTCGTTTTTGAGGGACAGCAGGACGACTGCCAGAGCACAGACGGTGACAGGCAACTACAGGCACAAACAGATGAGAGCATGGCAGATCAAGGCGTTGACGAGGCAAGAGGGGCGTCAAACGGAGGAGAAGGAAAGGACAGAGGTACGCAGGGGGATAGGAGAATGCCCGCAGTCCTAGCCGCAGTCCCAGAAGAAGGAGGAAGTCATACGGGGTCTCAAGGCCCGGAGGTGCAGGCAGTGGCCGGCAATGCCAGTGAAGCAGCACGTCACCCCAACAGTGGCGGGACTAACGCAATAGCAGCAGCAGCAGCAGCAGCATCAGTGCCGCAAGCACACCGGCACGACAGGCCCGAGGACAACACAAGCGACGTGGGGAGTGAAGACGAACAGGGGCCTGAAGAAACGCCAGATCGTGCAACAGATTGGGAAGAGTGCTGGGCTTATTGGGATTCAGTCGACTGGGAAGAAGCCTGGGATGATTTAGATATTCCAACAGTCCGTCGTATGGATGGAAGACTCCGCCTTGCCTTAGCTGCAGTGCTTGAGGAGATAGTTGACCACCTTGGAGACGAAAGTGCGGTTAGGGCGGAGCGAGTATGGAAGCTCCTTGCGTATTTCCCCTCTCTTTTCCTTAGGCAAGACAAAAGAGGGGGGCAGGCCTCTTTTACGGCCAGACGCAGGAGGATTAAGGCTTTCTGGGAGGGCGATTTCGGGGGCTTAGTGAGGCTTTTGCGGGACGACGTGGTCTTGTTACGGGAATGACAGCAGAGAGGGAGAGAGCGGAGGTCCCGCAGGTTTGTGTAACAACAAGCAGAGGACGATTTGGAGTTAAAAAGGAAACAGGTGAAGGGTCTGGTAGAGGAAGAGGCGCTGTCAAAAGCAGCGTCGCGGCTCCAGTCGCTCAGTGTTGCGCCTGCCACAGTAGCGACCTTCAGAAAAATCGCTGGCATGTTCCCGCACAGGGCGACCCCTCTCCGCCTCCGTCAAGCGCAGCAGACACAGTCTCAATCCCAGTCACAGTCCTAGTCTCTGTCTTTCTCTCTCTCTCGGGAGAATCTTCTGAAGGCGGTGCAATCCGTGCCAAGAGGGTTGGCCCAGGGAGTTACAGGATGGCGTTATGAACATCTGTCGTTCTTCCTTCCCAGAGATGGCTCATTATAAGCATGCATCCTTCGTATAGCAACCTGTCTGGCAGCAGGGGACATACCTGTGGAATTCCTTACGCTGCTAGCGGGGGGGAGATGTTTTGTACTGAGAAAAGATGCCCAGGGGTCAAAAGTCTGCCCGATTGTGGTGGGGGATGTCTTGCGGAGATGGGTGACCAGGTCTATCCTGCTGGAGTACGAGAAGGAGTTTGAAACACACTTAGGCCCTCTTTAGTTCGCAGTCCGGACGTAAGCAGGGATGGAAAAGCTTTTTCACAGTATACAAACGTGTTTGCAGCACTCTCCCTTGTCGATGGTCCTGAACCTCGATGCAGAGAATGTGTTTAACGCATGTGACCGCCAGGCACTCATGGATGAGCTGTACACCCATTTTCCGCACCTGTATCCGTTTTTCACACTCTGGTATGGCACCCCTTCGGACCTGGTCTTCCGAGATCAGGGGGGCGTGCTTCAGAAGATCAAGTGTGAGGAGGGGGTACAGCAGGGAGACGTTGCAAGGCCCCTCTTTTTCTGTCTAGGGCTGAAGCCCTCCCTTGGATGCCTTCTCAGCGATCTGCAGGGAAAGCACGAAGGTAAGAGGTGTTTTGTTGGGGCATTTATCAACGACGTATCCATGGTTTTCCCACTCAGCTTGACCCACTACCAAGACGACAGCATTCTTCATACCTGGAGAGTTAGCACCGCCCGCCTACAAGAGTTTGGCCTAATGCTCCATCCAGGTAAGAGTTCTGTTCACTCCCCTCTATGGCGATACATGTAACAGTGTCCTCATACCTGTCCTCTAGAAATCGTTCCGTCTTTGACGGGCTTTCGTTTGTGTAGGGCGGCGAACGGGACTACAGCCTACAAGAGAGCCTAGGAGAAGGTGGATGAGGCGAAGGCGTTGGGGAAAGCGATTGAGGAGTACGGTGACCCACAGGGGGCACATCTCCTTTTTCATTTTTGTATGTTGCCGAAGCTCGTCTATCTCATCCGCATCATGGGGGATGTGATGCAACGCGCTGACTAGGCGGTGGCGGATAGGGAGTTGGGGGAGTTGTGGGTAAGGGTGATGGGGTTCTCCCCAATGGAGTGGGGGCAGGTGAGCAAGCAAGCGTACGGTAACTTACTACAGTACCAAGGAGGGTTGGGGCTCACTTGCTTTGACACAACTGCGGCAGCGGGGTTGGTGGGGTCCTACGCGATCACTTTAGAAACGGTGGTTGATCGACTGGTAGGACAGTCGTTTCTGGGCCCTGCGGTCTCCGTCCAGGACCACCGGCAAGCTTTTCTCTCACTCTTTTGGCTGGTTGTATGTAAAGATGCCTTCAAAAAGGCTCAGCGGATAACGAAAGACATCAAGCTCAAGGCAGACCATCCCCTTCATAAGCCATGGGACGATCAATCGCAGCGTTGGTGGTCCCACGGGGACTGGTACGTTCAGCAGAAGGTCGAGGACGCCCTGAATCGTGCGCGCCGTACATGGTTTTTTTACCATGTGCCGGTAGAAGAGCGTGTTTGGCTGCATTCATGCTCTGGTGATTGAGTATCGAGCTGGTTGAGCGCCATCCCGTCCTCAGGCTGGCTTTGTTTCCCCCCTGCTGTCTACCGTGTGGCTCTTCGTGTTAGGCTGGGCCTGTCGATCCCTGAGATATGGAGGGCGGGGGTTTGTGCATGTGGGGCCGCGCTGGATGTTGGGGGCCACCATACTCAGAAGTGCCTAAATGGAGGGGGGGTGGTATGGAGGCACGAAGAGGTAAAAGGTGCTTTCATGGAGATTCTTCGGGGTCTCTGTCATACTCATGTCTTAGAGGAGACCACTTTTAGGCATCTGGGGGTTGCTAAAGACAGCCGCCTCCCTGATTGCCGCCACAAACGAGTAGACATCTTTGCCTCTCTTTCGACAGGTGATACGATGGTTGCTAATGTGTCCATCACTTTTCCCATTTCTTCTGATGCCGCTCGCCTGTGTACACGAGTAAAAACTGCAGGGGCAGCAGCCAGGACGAGGAGTGAGGAGAAGACACGGAAGTATACAACAGCTGTACATTCGGTAGGGCTTCGTTTCGTCCCTCTCGTTTTCGAGTCATTTGGTCGCCCTGACAAGGAAACGGTCTCCTTTGTCAAGGAAATTGTTATCATTGCAATGAATCGGGAGGGTGTGCTGTCAGAGGGGAGCATGAACACTGTGTGGTCTTGTCTGACTGATCGGTATTGGAAGATCTTAGGCTACACGTTACAAAGGTATGTGGCGATCAATATCCTGACCTCTGCTTTCCATGACAAGGGTCAGCGTAGCCCTCTCCAGCCGGCATCTCTCCTGGGGCAGGAGCTGTCCACACAGCTCTCCCACGATCGGGAGGTGTTTGTGCAGGGAGGGGCTGAGCAGGCAGCATAGGCGTCTATACCATGAGAGTGTTTTTTTTTTTTTTTATGGTTCGTTTCGTTTTTGCATGCATGTGGTAGTCAACTTCGATTCTGATGGTATATGGTTTTCTTTGTTGGTTTTGTGTGCCCTCTTTGTGTATTAGCATATTCGTCTATGATCCGTAGGGCCTTTTTTATACGTGTTTGAGAGCTCATTCGGTTTTTTGGATCTCTTTGTATTTCGTACGAGGAGTCTGCTCCGTATTTTCTCTTCATGTCGAAAGCTTTTCACGTTCTTGTGGACAATGACGGGAGCTTGAGCTTAAGCTTTATGCTCGTCTGTACGTCCTGTTTTGTACTCGATTTGGCATTGTCTTTCCTGGTTCCCTTTCATGCGTGTGCTGTTCTTTGGTGTGTCCTGTTCTTCGGCATTTCTTCGTCATGTGTCGTCGTGCAACGCCATGCTTCCAATTGAGCATACCGCCGCGGAATTCATTTTCCCGTATTTCGCTGATCGATTGCTGCCGCAATGCTGCGGCCCAGTCGTATTGTCAAGCCGCCCTAGGGTTTTTATGGTGCTCTGACTTTCTAGCTCCTAGCGTACCTATGCATGTCGAACTTCACCGGTGTTTTATACCGGGTGGTGAGCTCTGTGACAACCAATATAATCCTGTAATCACTATCTAAGTAATTATCTAAAGCGCAGACAGATTGTTGTTTCTTAGCGGCCTGGGAAACCAGGCGGGCCACGGGGTGTGGTTTGAGCCTCAGCGATGAGGTACACCCCCCTGCCGTTTGCGGGGGCGACCTCTATAAGACAAAACGGCGACAGTGCTCTAGGGCACCACTAATCACTAATCACCAGTAGTACTCTAAAAACAATAAACATATTAAACTAATATTAAACATTAGTAAAAAAACTAAAATTTGAAAAACGTATGAGAGGTGAACTAAACTAAGCTGCCTAAGAAGTACATCATCATCGAGTTAGAGATCAAGTCGCGGCCTTAGTCGGCTATAGCAAGTCGGCCAAACAGAGAGAGAAAAACGTTCTGTCTCTTCTTTTTTTATTTTTAGGTGTCCACCACCATTCTGAGCGTATTTCAACGCTCCTTTCCTATTTGATTCTCTGTCTGATTGCGTGTCTCTTTTTGAATGCATATATGCATGCATGAAGTCGAATCAAACGTACCCAGGCAAGGTCACTCCCTCACTCAGTGACACTCACTCCGGCCTCTTCTTCCCCCTCGGCCATCTCCTTCTCTTCTGCTCACCCGCAGCCACTCTTACATTACGCAGACACGCACACACACAGTCTCTCTCTCTCTCTCTCTCTCACGCACACACACACAATCTCACAAAAAGGGCCCCAACTGAACATGACAAATCGTTTGACCAACAAGCGGACACACCAGAAGAGCAGCAATCAGCCTTTCTTATCAGGCCAGACAACACAAAACAACGAACCAAACAAAGGACTTCAGGAATCAAAGAAAGAAAAAAAGAACATGCACGAGAAGGGCGAAAACGTTCAAGTGTGGGACCAGTTACAACAGCACGAACAGACGCACGCACGCACACACGGACACGTACATTTACACACACACACACACACACACACACACACACACACGTCTTTCACACTTCAACCTCCTCGCCCTCGCCCCCGCCCCAAGGCCTGTCTCTCTCCAGCTCCATGGCCAGCTGAAGAGGCGCCCCCAAAGACAGAAGAGTCAGTCTCTGCCGGTGCCGCCGTCTGACTGTGAAACCACCCTCCCTCCCGCTCACATGAACACACACACACACACACACACACACACACAGAGAGAGAGAGAGAGAGAGAGATATATGTTAATTGCCTTTGTGACGAAAGAGGGGGGTTATTCGGGCTGGCAAAGAAAAAAAGAGAAGATCTTATCGACAGACGATTGCAAGAGCGAGAAAGAAACAGCAAGACAGAAAAGAAGGAAAGAAAAGAGAGTAAGAGAGAGAGAGAGAAAGAAGGAAAGAAAAAGAACGAGAGAGAAACGACGGTCGAAAGACAGCACGCAGCTCCAGCGACTGAATGCAAATTGAATTGAAACTCACAGACACGAAATGGTTGAAAGAAGATGGGAAGAAAAGACTTGACAGATCGAATCGAGTTGCACAGGAGGTGTGCAGCATCAAAAGAAAGGGGCAAGGAGGAGAAAGAGAACAAATCGATAAATAAATCATGCACTGAACCAGTAGAAAACGAACGGAACAAGAACAGTATAGGGCCTCCCCCTGCCCTACACTTAGCGAGAAAAAGGGAATCCAGAACGCCTCTTCTGATCCAAGGTCGCCGTGTCTTCCCCTGGGTAAGTCCGCTTTTTCGTATACCGATTCACCCCCCTACGACCGGATCTGGGAGGGTTTTAGAAGGAACAGAGTGATGGAAGAAGTGAAGCTAAAAAGAGACAGACACGCAGAAAAAAATAATAACAAAAAACAGAAAGGGGAGACAGACAGACAGTCAGACAGACAGCTGGCAAGGAGCGAAAATCCAGAAGGTCAAAGAAAAAAGAATGTCTCTCAGAGAGAGAGAGAGAGAGAGAGAGAGAGAGGTATAGGGGAATCGATCAGGCAGAGACGAGTCTAGTGTCTCCTTTCCCCAAACATTCTCACACAATTTGAGTTGAACTCTCTGTATTCTCACACACAGTGAGATGAGTGAGGTGACCAGCCTTCACTCTCAAAAACCAAAAAAGGGCGGGCGTGCGACCGCCAATGACCGAAAGAAAGATAGAAGGATCGAGGGATCGTCTGAAAGAAATTGAATAAATGGGATTCGTTTGCACAGAAATCACAACAGAAAGGAAGAGTCCTCACAGACTCAATTGACATCACAAATCCATTTCGCACGCATTCATTCTTCCACTGATGCTTTCATTCATCCATGAATGAAAAGGAAGATGCAAGATGCGTGCACACAAACCGTCGAGGGCAAACACCATTCAGAGTTTGATCTATCGATCGAAACTCCATCAGACACAATTACAGGGCACTGCATCGCCTATTAGTTAGGAAAGGAGACGACGGTGCAAAGCTGATCTTCTCTTTTTCTCTCTTTTGGCCTCGAACCATCCATCAGATTTATTTATGGTCTTTCTTTCTGTCTGTCTGTCTGACTGTCCGTCTGTGTTCGTGTGTGAGAGTGCGTGCGTGTCTCTGTATGTGTGCTGGCAGGCCTGATCTGCTTGTGTGTGTGTGTGTGTGTGTGTGTGTGTGTGTGTATGCGTCTCTCTCTCTCTCTCTCTCTCTGTGTGTGTGTGTGTGTGTGTGTGTGTGTGTGTATCGTTTGGATCCTGATTTGCTTGGCCATATGTATGTGTACTCCATTTCGTTTTCACTTCATACAGACCTTTCGGTTTTTTGCCCTTTGGTAAGTTTCTTCATTCCTGTGTTCGTTCAAGAAAAAGAAAGGGCATGCATCAGGTCAGTCCTTCCGTCCTTTCGCCTAGCGACTTACGTTGCCTTGTTCACGTCTCACTGCTCGTCTGCGCGGAGAGACGAGACAATATTTCTGTCTCTTTTTTCACAATATTTCTGCGTTTCCTTTCTGTCTCTTTTCTCACTGCAAGCTCGCCGACGGACTTCATTCTTCTTTCCGTCCTCTCAACCTACTCGACGGCCCGACTGTCCACTTCAGCCAGGCACAGTCGAAGAAAAAAAACCCGAGAGAGAGACATCCCATTCAGTGGGCCAGTCTCCATTCCACCCAACAGCAGCACACTCACAAAAGAAAAACGAACTCACACAATGAAAGTGGGGAAGGAACGGCAGGAGAAGAAAAGACCAAAAGACGAAGAATCGTTCAAAAGACTAGAAAGAGGACTAAGAAGAGAAGACGTTAGAACGCGAATGTAAGGAGAAGACAGGAGCACAAATGAGAGAGAAAGGGAGACAAGGGCTGGGAGCGAAGGGAAGGATGAAACGAGGGGGGGAGAAATCCGTCTCTGTATCCTCAAACCAAAACCAAAAAGAGCAAACCAACAAGCCGAAAAATCCCTTCCATGAACGTGAATGAGAAGAGCGACTGCCTGTCATGCGAGCAGAAAACCAACAATCAGAAGATGTCCGTCAGCTCTCTAGTGCTTTTTCTCTCTACCTCATCCTCTCCTCTCTTTTGATCTTACAAAAGCATTCGAGAGGCGTTCTTCGCTTCCAGGAGAAGGAAAAAGAGTCACCATCTTTTCTTCCTGTCTGATCAAAACCTCACAAGAGAGACGGACAGCATTTCTTCTATCAATTTCGTTTCTGTTCGACGTAACAGGCAGCGCTCAGGGAAGGCGACCGAGGCAAAAGGACGGGAAGAGGGGAACAGTGACAAAATTGGAGTGATGCTTTGTTTGTTTTGCACCCTTTCACTACTCTTCCGTCAGCTCTCCGTGAGCGGCGTAAAGCCGACACAGAGACAAAAAGAAGGAAGGAGACAGGAAAGGAAGAAGGCAAATGAAAAAAGCGGAAAGGAAGGGAATCATCGGTTCTTGCTGCTGCTTTGGAAAATTCCCCGAGAGAGATTGGATTTTCTTCATGCCTTTTCTTTCTTCTTCTATTCTCGGAGACAGGCTGTTTGGTTCAGATGACTTGAAGAGAACGAGACGGATTGAACTAGCAAGGATTTCAGTAGAAAGAAGGGTGAGGGGAGAATGGAGTGGATAGACAGAGGACCAAATGGTCATCACAGAAACACAAACACAATCGACAAGTCAAAAGAAACGACAGCAGAGGAAGAGGGACAACATAGAAGGGAAGGGAGAGAAGGAGGGTGCAAAAGCATCCATCCCGATCGCCATCGGAAAAGAAAGAAGCGAAAGAGGGAGGAAGGATGGCAGAGAAGAAGAGGAAGGTGCAGATGTAGGGAGGGGGGTCGAGTAAGAACTAATGAGGAGAGAAAATTGAAAGAAGAGTAGTTCCTCCTTTGCTCCCTCTCTGCTATCTGAGAGGAATTCAGACACAAAGGACGGATCGAAAAAGAGGAGAAGAGGAAAAGCTAAAGTCAGTAAAGAAAGAAGGAAGGAATCTTCCATGGACTCATGGATGCAAAACGAAAAGACAGGAGGGAACGAGACAGGAGGGAAACTGAAGGAGAGATTCTCCCTTTTTTTTCCTTTTCTCCCCGGACCCATTCCCTTTTTCCTTTTGCCATCTTCCCAACAAACGACAGCCGGTTGCTCAGGAAGGGAGAAACAAAGCAGTGGGCACACGCACACGGATGTGCATTTAAATGCATGGTCAGTGTCGCACGGACAGATGAAAGAGAGAGAGAAAAACAGAAACAGAACGCTTCCATCCATCAATCCATTCCATCGATCGATCAATTGATCCTCATTTCCAGCATGCCCCCTTGCCCCCTGCAACAGCAGAGCAGGCATGTCTGCAGGATTTGTGTCGCTAACGGTGCGTGCTTGTTCCAGGAAGTGTGGGTACGCGCGCGTTTTGTGCGCCCGTCCTCCCCCCCCTCTCTCCTTTTCTGTCATGAATTTGTCAAAAAGCAGGCACCGGCTCTCGTCGTATGGCAGACCTACCGACAGTTCCTTAGGCCCTCCTTTCTTGCTCCGAGGATCCCTTGGAGAAGCAAGTCTTCACGCCTCTCTCATCTGTTGTCATGCAAAAGGAAGAAAAAGGGGAAAAAACAGGACGACAGAACCTCAACAAAAAGAGAAAGAAAGAAAGAAAGAAGGAAAAAAGAGGGACGAGCCCCCATACGCCCTGGAGAGGGCAGAAGAAGAAGAGGAACAAGAACATGAAGGAACACGCATCCACCCACCACAAGCACACCAGACGGAAAAAAAGGCATGTACGGAAAGCAACGAAAGAGCACAGCGACGTGCAGACGGAAGATCCTTCCTTACATTTCTTCACCCTGAGGGAAGATATATGCAGAAAAAGAAAAAGGAACTGCCACAAACATCCATCCATCTGGATGCATCCCCGCCCTTCATGTTTTCCTTTCCGTGGGACTTCTTCTTCATGCACCTCGCTGGATCCCATTTGATCCTTCTTTTCGTTTCGTTTTGAAAAAACCGTAATTGCACAGAGAAAGGAAAGAGGGGGCATGAGAGGAATGAGTCAGTCAGGAGGAGCACATTGCTCTCCATCAACTTCCACTATTCGTTTCTCGAAAGACTAGGCTGTCTTTTTCTTTCCTTCCTTCCTGGTTTCTCTCTATTGAATTCGACTCGTGGCTGGAAGAGGCCTAATGTCCGGACTTTCTACATGTTTGTGGGACTTTCTGCTCAACGACTGGCTGACTTTTTTCTGAATGATGGTTCACAATCCAGCCTTCCTTATTCCATTTGTTCCTTCCTTCATCAAATAATTCAACCATGCACCCAACGAATTTGACTTGTCTGGCAGCCTTTCTTGAAGACCTTTTATTTCAAACTGATTGATGTTCTCTCTGATCGATGGAACGTACACGCATGTGTGTGTCTGTGTCTTTGTCATGTTTCATAATGCGGGAAAAAAAAAGTAGAAGGAGCTCAAAGGACTAAAGAGAAGAGACCTTCAATCAACAAGTTTCCGTTTCTTTTTTCATTGAACCCTTTTGTCCTCCCTTCTCTTTTCTTCTTTTCAGAATTGCTGCTTGCACTTTTTGTCCACTGCAATTTTCTCTCTTTTTCTTTGTGGCTTCCTTTTCACTCGTGCCACGGCAACCTTTTCATGGTTTTCTCTCTCATTTTGCACTTTCTCTGCTCTGAGTGCACCTTTTCCTTCGTGGACCTTCCCGGTGCGGGGGCCTTCCGATCGCTTTCATACATGCATTTTCCCTTTCTTTCTTCCTTCCTTCCTTTTTTCTCTTTCTGTCTGGTCCCACACATGCAGCAGTCTCCTCTTTGGTCTTGCCAATGTCCACTGGTCAGATGAGCGAGTTCTGTTCCTCCCGCTTCTGTTAAGAACGTCTTGCAGCAACTCTGCTCTTTCTTCCCTCTTTTGTCAGCCTCGCTGTCCGACCAGCTGCCTTTCTATTTGTCGTACCTGCCTACCTGCTTTTCTCTCTTTCTGCTTCTCTCTCTCTGTCTGTCTGCATTCAAAGTCAAGGCTCTCCACCCATGCAGCCATCCTGAAACAGCACGGGAAGTCGACGCCTCCTCCTCTGCGTCGCGCCCCTGCAAAGCCAGCCAAGCACACAATCGTGCATATACAAAGTCATACACACATAGAAGGAGCAAGCGCGTTACAGGCGCAAACGGAACAGAAAGCGACTTTGCACCGACACTGACACACAGAGAGGGGGATCGCGACTCTTCTGAGAGGCAAAGCTGCTCATAGAGCTGCATGAGAGGTCTAAGAAGCGCGGCCTTCTCACAATGAACTTCGAGATAAAAAGAAACGGAGAGAGCCCAGTGGGGTAGGGACCGCGCTTGTCAAGGGGAGCGAATAAAAGAAAATAGAAAAATCCACGAAATACCAACAGAATGAAGTAAAGATTTCCTCGCACCTCTCTGTCTCCCCTGGCAGCCTCTCTTCAGTCTTTCCCAGAGTCCTCTGCGGCGGCGGGGCGGCGCGAGAGGACCCACAGTTCGAGGTGGGCCCACTCCTCTCCGGGGAAGTTTTGGCGTTCCATGGGGGACAGGAGACGGTGCTGAGTGGCCTGGCTGGAGACGAAGTGCAGATGCTGCAGGAGCAGTCTCTTGGTCTTGTCGGCCTTCTCAAGGTTGAAGGGGTTCAGGAAGTTCACAAGGACCAGCCCTGGTTTGGTCGATGCTGAGAAGGCACTCAGCAGGGCGTCGATAGTCTGCAGGTCCAGGTAGACCAGAGCAGCGGCTGCGACTAGGACGTCAGCAGAGGCGAGAGAGGAGACGAGCTCCTGGTGCTGGGGGGTGTCCCCGGACAGCAGGATTTTGTTCAGATCACACGCGATGGTGGAGTCAAAAATGCCTGCAGTCTTTCCGTAGTCAAGGGCATTCGTTGAGATGTCAATGCCCAGTGTGCGCGCAGAGAAGCGCCTCGGTTTGTCCAGACTGAAGCAGATCTGCTCATCCCTCCAACTGTCACGAATCTCATCGACGGACATTCCGTTCACACACGCGAGGGTGGTGTTACCAAAGCAGCAGCACAGGTCTACATACTGCACTATGCCCCCTGCTTTCTCGATCTGTCTGCACAGGGGAAGGACGCTGCGATCGAAGAGCGTCTTGTTGTAGTTGTCAGATTTGTAGTCCAGACCGTCGAGGATTTTTTCCTTGAAAAGGACGGGCGTCTCCTGGGTGTAGATGTCATCGAAGTGCTCCTTCTTTTCCTGCTTCTTCACCCCTGCTCTGGCGGCAGCAGAGGGATTTGAAGATTTCAAAGAAGACTTCTGGTACGACACGAAGGACGAAGGATTGCCCACACGAATTGCAGCCATCTTCAGTCTGTCTGTCTTCTTTTTTGAGGATTGGACAAAGAGATCAAACGTACAGAGTTGCTCAAACTGCGGACAGAGCTTTGATAGACAGACACACACAGAAAGAAAGACCACAGCAGTCTCTTCTCTTCCCTCTTCGACTCTCAGAGACCACTGAGAGAGGGGGAAGTCCGGTCCAAATCACTAGCTGAAAATCAGTCTGCTCCTTGCTTGAAATTAAGAAATTTGACTCTTCGGCGAGAGTCGATCGGCGAGACGCCGGGCCGGGCGGCGCGCGGCGGGCGGGCCCCTGCGAGGAGCCACTTAGATGGGCCGGCCGCTGCAGAAAATCGTACGTATCGGTAGAATACATTCCTAAGTTCTATTAATATGCATACTGCATTGTCATCGGTGGTCGTCGGATCTATATATATATGCATGATCGAGCAAGTTGACGTAGTAACATGATCTTCGGTTCTGTACGAAACCCCCATGCAGACGTATATACATTGTAAGACACACTTCTGATAAGAGATCTGATCAGCAGAGCCGCCTAAAAGAGTCTAACCCCCACAGAAAAGAATCCAGACATCTATCTGCTCAGTCTGACACTCTACGCACCACCGTTGCACTCAGCAAACGCAAACGTCACCTGGCGATTCACACAAAGCTCAACCTCTCAGACAATTTGTGCACCGACAAGGCGAAATGAAGACTGCAACCGCCATCATCGTCCTCCTTTCACTCGTTCTGTGTGAGGCGCGCCGCCTGACCCTCTCACGTTAGTCAGACTGCATGCATGAACTCCTTGCATGTGCTTCGCAATGCGCCTCCAGTTGTCACTTCATTTGGAGCCGTGTGTGGAAGGCACATGGATGGACGGTGAGAAAACAGGGGAGAAGCGTGCCTGCACGTGCGAATGTACGTAGATCCATCTGCGTATCTCTTGTTTAGTGGTTTCCCTTCCCTTCCATCGATACATGCACGCAAGGGATGTATATGCGCAAAAATGCACATGTGCATGTGAGACTTCGTGTTTTTAATCTATGTCCAACTCTGTGCCTGCAGAAAAGGAGACCCTGCGAGGTGAGCCTAGAGCCCCCAAAACCCCCCCCCCCCCTCCTTCCTTCACTTCGGTTTCCCTTTTTCAAACCCGCTAAGCCCCCCCTTTCTTCTACTTCCCTTTCTCTTCTATTCAACTTCCTCACGTTTGTGCCGTTCCTTTTGTCCTTCCCCAGATCCCATTGAAGCCATCCTGAGTGCCTGATCCCCAAGCCATGGTAGCGGCATTTCATTCCTTCCTTCCTTCCTGGGTTGTGTTTTTGTGCCCGTCGATGACTTCGTCTGCAGCCGACCCCGACAGTAAGTCACCATACTGAAGTCACCAGTAGCTGATTCCGCACGATGACACACACACACACACACAG
>JAHBMJ010001049.1:7565-36209 GCA_018398765.1 Chromera velia | reverse complement strand
TTGGAGGGGGGGCCTGTTTTTTTGTCGCGGGAGGGGGGGGGGCCTTGTGCACAGGTGTCGACTCTGGTTTCTCTTCTGAAGAGACGTTGTCGGTTTTTTGAGGGGGGGGGGAGGGGGTTTTTGCTTTCAGAGGTATCGGCTGTTTTGCTTTGAGGGGAAGAGAAGTCTTGGAGGCAGGGGGTGGGGATCCAGTTTTTGATTTCGGGGGGGGAGGCATGGCCTTGCTCTTGGGGGGACTGGATGGGGGGGGCTTTGGGGGTGGAGGGAGGGAGGTCTTTGGAGGTACCGCCTTCTGCTGGGCTGGTGCCGCCTCGCTCTGATTGAGGGGTGTCGAAATGGGAGTGCGCTTTGGGGGACTTGAGGTGGTCGCAGGGGCTGGGGGCCATTTTGTTGATAACTCTTTCGGGGCGCTTGAGAGGCCGAGACCTCCTGCACACATGACAAAAGGAATGGAGAGAATGTGAAGTCAGAGGCTAGAAAACGGCAGGACAGGACGTACCTCCTTGTGTCTTTATGTATGTGCATGTGCCTACGTGAGAAATCGTGTAAATGCATGTAGGCGAGTTTTGACACGTCCGTGGATGCTAACTGCTGCGAAGGCTGACTGCATGAATCCCCTGCTGAGGGGTGCGCACACATCTTCGAGAAAGAAATGACAATTTTTCATTGGTGCAGAAGTAAGCACTCTCAGTTTGCTGTCTGACCTTTAGGTGTAAGTCGGTTGATGACGGGGCTTTCGGGAGATGAGAGCTTCGGTGGTTGAGGAGGAGGGGTGCTTCTTGGAGACATTTTGTTGGCCTGCACAGGCGTTTCTCTTTCTTCTTCTACACCGTCCTTTTCATTGGATGGACCCGGTCTGCTCAGCGCGAGAGGCAGCGTGGCCTCTTTATAGGGTGTTGGGGGGGGTCTTTGAACGTTTTGGAAGGAGAGGTGCATCGGGGGTGAGACGTGGCTTTGTTGTTGTGTGGCTGTGACAGGGCCAGGAGAAGACGGATTGGGGGGATCTTTTGGCTGAGGTGAGCTTGCACCTGAGGGGGAACGTGCGAATGCAATTGGAGAGAATGCGATGGTTGGGTGTTGCGTTTGTGGTTTGTCCTTGTCCTTCTCTTCTGACTCCCCCAGTAGAGGTTGTTGCAGAGGGGTGGCAGCAGCGAAGGGGCTTACTGAGCCCCCTACATGAGAGGGGGATCCGTATCTGGACTGTGCGCCTTCACCCAGAATGGTGTGAGGAATCTGGGAGATATCCGGGACAGCTTCCACTCCAAAGCAGTTGGAGAACAGCAGCCGATACACGTCTGCAGAAGGAGAATGGGGGGAGGGGTAACCATGAGAAAACGTAATAAAGGATCGAGAGCTGATGAAGCCTCGGGGCGGATCAAGTTACAGTCAGAAAAGTGTTCGGGAATGTGTCAAAATGAACATGGACACACTGAGAGAAATATTCTAACCCATACGCAGGCTTGCTGAAGACTACGCTTTGGCCGCACCAGTTCATGCCAGACACGAACATGACTGGCAAACTTTTGCATTCAATCACTAATGAATGCACACTGCAGATTCAACCAGCGATCGAAAGAATTAAACACAGCTAGACGGATCAATCAACTACTAACTGACTCTCGATTCGTGGATCGATCACCCGCGCTGGTTGCATGCTTCTGCAGACAGAGAGAGACAAACAGAGGGCCAGAGAGGTCGAGAGAGAGACGAAGGAAAATGCAAGCGAAAATGAATCCCAAATTGCCCATGCATGTCAGTCCATGAGTCAACAGTGCTTGCTTCACTTACGACGTCCCGCATTGTCTTCGCATGTTGTCAACAAGACCTTTCGATCCAAACCAAACTGCCAGGGCCCATCCGGAAGAAGGGGGGGGAAACAGAATCCGGTGCAACAGCAGGCACTCTCATTTTCCATGCAGTGGATGTATGTACAGCAAGATCTGACAACAAGCACGCAGAGGCAACCAAAGCATCGGCATAAACTTTCACAGAGAAAGGAAGAAAGGAAGAAAGAAAGGAAGGAAGGAAGGAAGGAAGGAAGGAAGGGCGGAAGACGTCAATGGAAAAACGGAATAACTAATTTCATTTTCTGGAGCTCGCAAACTTGTGCAGGAAGAACAAAGTCAAGAACCGAATCCAAGATAGAGGGAGAGAGAGATAAGAGGGTGACGCACGAGAGAATTTTGGAGACGGTCTGTCGAGGGTCAACTTCTGGTACGAGGAGGGCAGACACCATCGCTGCATCAATCAACACATTCGATCATCCCTTCAGTCGTTTGATGATTCAATGATTCTTTCCTCCATTCATTCAACGTTGCGGAGGTTTGCTTCCTTTTCAGCCGCCTTTCAGAAAAAAGGGAAGAAAAAGGGACAAGAGAGATGAAGACAAATAGAAAGGAGGACCAAGGGTTATTCCCTCGAAGCACGCCCATTGAACTTATCCAACCTGCATCAATCAATGCATCCGCTGTCTCAAATTAGTCACTCTTGTGTTTGGCTGTCTGTGCCATGATCTTTTCATTCTGCAAAGCAACACCTAGTGACTGACCAACTACGGTCTCTGTCAGAACGTCCTGCTGTCTGTGAAGGAAGTCACACCGTTCCACCAACTTCTGCAATCAATTAAGCGTTTGTTTGATCATTCAGCGGACAAGCGAAAGCAAAGCCAACGGCAAACAGGGAAAGCTCGAAAACAAACGTAACCCAAAAAGATGTCTCATGCAGAGGTGCTCTTTTCGTTCTTCTTCCGCGGTGAGCTTAGGACGGCCATCGGACTGCACGGACTCACAACGGAACACAACTCTCTCTCTCTCTCTCTCTCTGTGTGTGTGTGTGTGTGTGTGTGTGTGTGCGTGTCTGCACCTGCACAGTCAAACAACTGTATGTAATCCCAAAATCAAGTCCATGAAATTCCAGAAACTTCCAGTGCTGCTGCTTGAGGCAAAGTGAGCAGACTTTTAACCAGTCCCCGCAATCCATGTCCTCTTTGTCTTCTTTCTGCTTACTAACCGATGAGCTCCCCTGCAAGTTTAACTCTCCTTCTAGTCTCTGCGCGAGTCTTTCAGAGAGTATTCGGTGCTGATCGAGAGCCATGCTCAGGTGTCTGTTTTCTGCAGGACACAAACGGGTAAAAGGAGGAAAAATTTAGATCGAGAACGAAGACAAGAGCAGAAGAGAGCACGAGAGAAACCATCGAGCACAAAGGAATCGGGAAACACCCTAAACAGGGAAAGAACCGGTGCAGATGAAGCACACCCAGAAACGAAACAAAAGGAAGATGGAGACCGTGTCCGAGAATACATCCACAGAAAGTAGGAAGTTGACAGAAGCACAGGGGGGAAAAGATAAGAGAGTGACAGCGTATGGGAGGGAGGGAGGACTGGACGCGACGATGAAAGGCGAGATGAAGGGAGGACGAGACGATACGCTGCTCTCTTCTGTACCTGCCCATTTCAAAAGATCACGAGCATTCACTCTTCTTTCCTAGCCTGTGGGTCATTTGTTGATGCCGTGAAGGAAAGCGGGGGGACGGCAAGAACATGCACAGATGGTATGACTTCCTAGAGAGGTCACACAATTCCTTCCTGCCATTCTCTCTCGCAGAAACGCACTCACTCACTCACCATTGGCCAGCGACGCAATTTTTGCTTCCTGCACAGAAAAAGCAGAACAAAGAAATAAAGGTTTGAGCCAGAAGAAGAGACAAAGGATCCAAAGAAAGAAGGAGACAAAGAAACAAACGGATAGACAGAGAGACAGACAGAGAGACAGACAGACAGACAGAGAAGCAGACAGACAGACAGAGAGAGAGACAGAGAGACAGACAGACAAGCAGACAGACAGAGAGACAGAGAGACAGAGAGACAGAGAGACAGACAGACAGACAGAAAAAGAGAGACAGAGAGTTTGCGGTGGGTAGGGGAGCGGAAGTCTCTTCGGGATGGGGAGCGGGGAGATTGGCGGAAATTTTCAACTGGAAACGAGTAGCTGACCAGTCTCTGCGCATGTGTGGTAGCAGCGTTTTGGCTTGTTACCATGGCTTGCTTCACTTTTTCGCCCTGCTGTTGCCCCCTCATATTCGCATGGATGGGCGAAAGACCTCCACCCCCTCCCTTGGGTCCAAGCAGAGGGCGCAGAACTGTCCCGGAGCTCTGCACGTTGCCCCCTCCTCTAATTGGAGAAAAGGAGAGAGAGTCCGCACGGGTCCCGGCAAAGGTGCCTCCGAAGCCCCTCGGCACGTCTGTCTGAGAAGCCCATGGAGGAGCTGAGAAATCAACCCCCCCTCTGATGTCTCCAGTCGCCTGCAATGTTTCTTTTTCCCTCAGGTGGTCAAATTGGCGGTCTGCATGGTGTCGTACACAGAAGCATCACAAAGGGGCAGACATCAGGGATTTGCTCGTCTACACAGGCCATTCCTCCTCCATTCTTGTCCTTACGCTCCTCGCTCCTAAACACAAACGCAGGTTTGCCGGTTTCACATCGAACCTTCCGCGATTGCTGTAAGAACTAAATCATGTAAGATTGCCGAAAGCGAGTGCACAAAAGAGACAAAAGGAAAGAAGGAAAAAATGAAAGAAAGGCGGACTGACAGGGAGAGGGTACGAAATGCTCAGGTCGGTTTGTGAAGGTTCCCATGTCCTTTGCAACGTCATTTGAGAAAGGCCTGTACACAGGCTCTCTGCATCATCCACACATACAGACAAAACGCACAGGGGGAATGGAGGACACGCCAAGCAGTTTCTGATGTTGAAAAGGGGAGTCGAATCTCAGGAAGAATGCTTTGCCTTCTTTTCCGTATCCTTTCTGCACTCGCTTTTCATTTCTTCCCGTTTTTCATTCCGTTTGTCACTTTCCGTTTGTCTGTGAGAAGGTCC
Source organism: Chromera velia (assembly GCA_018398765.1). Classification (NCBI taxonomy): domain Eukaryota; family Chromeraceae; genus Chromera; species Chromera velia. Next base: position 31,335 of record JAHBMJ010001049.1, on the reverse strand, counting down.
GCTTCTGTCAGAACATAACGCGAAGAGCAGAGTGGCAGCTGCACAACCGCTTCCCATGACATTAGCGACAAAGGGGAGCAAAAGGCCACCGCCGTTCCCTTCCTTTAAGGGGGGGAAAAAAAGAAGTATAATTGACGTACCCTGCTGCCTCCTCGTTCTTGCCTCCAAATTTGGGTGAGATCCCCGGGAGGTTCTTCGGGGCTGCAGAAAGACAAAGGCAGAGGAACAGAATGTGCAGTCATATCCAAAAAAGAAAGCGAGAGGAAGAAACTAGGGAAGAGTCCGAAGAAAGTTCCTTGCGACGATACACACACACACACACACACACACACACACACACACACACACGTACGTACGTGTGGTTGAGTAGACAAAGCCGTGGGACCGTCTGAACACAGGCTGCCGAGTTGTGGAGCGGAAGGGAGACCTGAACGGAAGATGAGGGGGAGGGCAGAAGAATGAACATCAATAAATCATGGCACGTGCACATCTGCGAACACTTTATGTCAAAAGAACACTTATTCACTGTGACTGTTTATGAAAAAGTCAGGAGCTGAAAGAAGAGGTACAGTGAGTGGAGAAGAGGGACGGATTCCGGCAGGGTCAAGGAACGGACAGAAAGGCAACACTGGAGAATTCGCGCGCGCATACGTAGAAAGCATGCGGGCACAAGAGAGAAGCTTTTCAGGGTTGACAGAACGCTCATTTTGCCTTTATCGCTCTTGCTGGTACAGCGACACACTCAAAGTGCGGCATCCTACGTCGATGTGTATAGTAAACAGTGAAAGTGTCTTTTTTTGTGTTCCTCTCTGTTCTGTCTACATATATATAAACTTACTGCTGCATTGCAACCGGAGGTCCAACATTGCGGTTATTTCGGTTTCCTCCTGGAGAGGGAGAAAGGGAAGCTCCCGGTCCACTTTGACCCTGGAGGCCGTGAACGTGCCGCCCCACGGCTCCGAAGCCAATCAAGTTCCTCCGCAAAGGCACGCTCTCAATAAGATGGTCTTCGGATCGCATGTTGTTTTGTTTCTCGCGTGCTGGTCTTGTCCTTCTGGTGGAATCCCTCTGATCACGGTCTTTGATGTTGTTCAGAAGGATCTACGTCAGAGAGGGCACAGACATGTGCTGTGTGTACAAATGTACAAATTGAAGAAAGGGTTTGCAACAGCTAGGGCTGTGTTGTTTGTGTTGTTCATCAAATGGGCAGGGGCTGGGATATCGTACAGAAGCAAAGTACTGGTGCAAGTTATCCATGGAAGAGCCTTTTGCAGACAGTCAGCTACACATTGAAAAGTACTGAGTAAATACATAAGCTCCGTCAGAAATCCCTTAATTCGATCGTCTGAATCTATGCATGCATATACCAAGACCAACTCAATTTGGCAAACCCATACAGCTAATTACGATTGTGATTGCAAGTGTGAAAAATATTTTTATCGTGCAAACAGTTTTTTGAGACTTGTAACATGTTTTTGATAATATTCGTGAAGTCTGTGCAAATTTTCAAGTTCATACGTGCGACCAATTATGTTTGCAAAAAATATGAAAATTCAAAGTCGGGACTCAATTTTTTTGGTTTCCGGGGCCGCCCGACTTTAAATTTTCATATTTTTGGCAAACATAATCGGTCGCGCGTACAAACTTGAAAATTTGCCCAGACTTCACAAATATTATCAAAAACATGTTGCAAGTCTCAAAAGACTGTTTGCACGATAAAAATATTTTTCATATTTTGCAATCGCAATCGTAATCGTGCCAAATTGAGTTGGTCTTGGTATACGTTAATTTAATTGTGAGGCGATATATATATGCATGCATGAAATCTGAGAAGCTTTCGCGCGCATTTTGCGCCGAAAAAGAAATTATTGCACTGCATGATCTTTTGTCACTCTCAACATGCATGCGGCTCAATTATGATTTTTTCATATATATATATATATATATATATATGCATTGTTTTCGTACATTCACGACGATCGATCACGCTCTTTTGTGCATAAATCTGTGCGCACACAGTCACTGAAGAATGTGAGAGGGAATCATTGGCAAAAGGGCTCAAGCGTTGCCAACCTACGTTTGCCTGACAGGGCTGAGGAACGTGTTCTATTTTGATCCTCGGTGCATGCAGCCACAGTATCCGGCCGTCTCTTCAAATCTGCGAGCTTCCAGACTCAGCAGGGAGTACTCCAATATCAGCAGCAGAGTGGAATCCTTTGGTAAAGAGACAAAGCAAGAGACAAGAAAATTTAGCAAGACACGAGTAGACTGAAACACTCCTGTGTCCGCCGTGTGTTGAAGTGAGAAAACGGTTCCTTGAACTTGTGTGTTCAGACTGAATTGATGTGCATTTGTGTCTGGCCATGATGCGTATCGCACACCTCTGTTTCATTGTTCTCGTATTTCTACAGCCTGACTTCAGCTCAGGGCTGAGTCGATTTCGAGACCAGCCAAGAGTGCACGACCGCGCTGTTTCCCTACGACCTTCGCTTCTTGATGAAGGGCAAAGGCAGCTGACAAGAGAGGAGTCATCTGACGAGACTCCGAAGGCAGCCGACGCAGGGGGAAAGGAGCGAGAGAAACCAGCAGCCGCAGCAGGCACAGAGGAAGCGAACAACCTGACTCCACCTGCAGTGGTGGGGAACGGAAGTTTCAAAACCTTCCGAAACTGCCGCACCCACCCGGACTTTCCTTTCCCCGACTCCCTCCTCACGCGCTTCTCGGACGTGTGCTTCATCGCTCGGGGTCAGAACGGAGCCATTTTCTCAGCACATGACTCGAAGCTCAATGGGCCAGGTACGCGAGAGCGAGAGAGAGAGAGAGAGAGAGAGAGAGAGAGAGAGAGAGACAGAGAGACAGAGAGACAGGGAGACAGAGAGACAGAGAGACAGAGAGACAGAGAGAGAGCGTGCGTGTATGCGCGTGTGCGTGTGTGTGGGTTCGCGTGTGTCCCTGTTTGCGTCACACTTTTTGCGTGTGAAGGAAAGAAAGCAAGCAAGCAAGCAAGAAAGCAAGAAAGAAAGAAAGAAAGAAAGAAAGAAAGCAAGAAAGCAAGCAAGCAAGCAAGAAAGCAAGAAAGCAAGAAAGAAAGAGAGAGAGAGAGAGAGAGATTGTAAGTGAGTGTGTGTGTATGTGTGTGTGTTTGTGTGTGTCCTCGCACATGTGTGTATGTGTGGACTGCAACTACCTTGCCAAAAAAGCGCTTCTTCGTTTCTGGGACCTCTAAAGCTATCATCTCCCCTTGACGAAAATCGCGAATCCAGGCAATTCCTCTATGCACTTGTGTGTCTGTGTGCGCGTCACAGTGTATGCGTGAGAAAGAAAGAGGGGGAGAGGGCGCGCGTGCAAGAGTGCCTATCAGTCTGCTTCTCGCAATTCTTTAAAATGCTTCTTTCTTGGTGCATTCTATCCCCTGCAGTGGCCGTGAAGATTTTCTTTCAAAAGAGAAAGACAGACGACCCTCCATCTCCCGCCCCCCCTCGATTCATCACCAAAGCAACCAGGGATGAGAACTACATCGTTCTTGCGAGGGAAAAGAGAATATGCCGAATATCATCTCAATTGGTGAGGAGACGGGAGGAGGATCCTCTCGGATTTACCCGTCTCGGTCTCTGTCGTGAGATGGACACGATGGCCGACCCTCCCTTTGATGTGATGACCATGGCGGGGACTTTGAGTCTTCGCAGATGGGTCCATCAGGGCCGGCCGTCCATCGGGGAGAATCCCGGGGGGGCGGAGGCGGTGCGGGAGATGTACAAACAGATGAAACAAGCTGTGACTTATTTGGAAGAGACAGACCCTCCAATTTATCACAATGAGGCCAAACTTGGTCACTGGATTTACACCGTCATTCAGAAAAAGGGGGGAGGAAGTGGGATTGGAATTCGGTTGGTTGACTGGTCCAAGATGACCGCCAACAAACCCGCAAAGTTCCTCGCGTCTCCGGATCGTCGGGCCATCGTGTGGGCGTACTGTGAGTTGCTCTGTCCCGCCAAGGGAGACAGAGGGGACCACTCACTTGAAGACCCCCACAGCGGTTTTTGGTTCTATTGGTGGAAACACCAAATCAAGGCTGCCAAAACTCCCCTGGACATCCTCAAACTATTTGCAACTTCTGATGTTACAGGACCAGAGGGAACGCCGGCAGGAAAGTGCCCTGTGTGTCGAAAGAGAAATTCAAAACTGTGTGACGTGAATGAAATCAATTTACAAGATGCAACAACAATTTTCCAAGATGGAAGCGATTCATCGCATGGAGCAGAGGGGGAAACCAAAAAATGGGGTTTGACCAGGTGGCTTCTCTGGATTGTCGGTGGAATTGCAGGGGCTGCTCTTATGCTTGCACTCGGTTACGTGTTAATTGTCTGGATGTGGGAGCCTGGAGCATCCTCGACGGGTGCGGGAAGTCGCAGAGAGTCAAAAGAGACCGAGGCATCATAAAAGAGACTCGGATTGATTTCATCGCACTCAATCCTAGGGCAGTCTACATTCCAGAACTTTTTCAACCATGCACGGCGATATAAAAACATTTTCTTTGAAATTTAACTTTTTTGAATTTCAAGCTAACGTCTACTAACATCCGTACTTCCCTAGGTACTTCCATATTCTATAGTGAACAACGTACTACGATTTTTAATTTGGATTCGCTATTTTACTAGCTAGTTTACTAGGAGTAATATTTTTTAAATACCTAGTTAAAAACAAAATAAATGTCGAATTTGCCTAAATTAAAACCTTTATCGTATTTTTTTTTTAATAGGATAAGATTGTTTGTTCTTACCTAGATCATTGCTAGGATCATTGGTTCTTTTTTTGTTTATTTAAAAAAATATAGAAAGAACCGTTGTTTGACTGTCCTACAAACATTGTTCCCACTGGCATAAGTTTTGTTTATGTGTTATATCACTGTTACGGTTGCTAACACAATTACTATGTGTTGCCCATCCCTCTAAAACAATTAGAGTTTTGATCTAACGTACACGTATTTGAAGTGTTCCGCCTAGTTACCTAGTATTCCACAAATGTTACTGGCTGTTGTTTAAAAAATAATTGCTAAAAACCTAGCTAAAAACCAATTATTAGAAGTTTGTATAGCTAGTCTACTAACTATTTTAAGTTTAAGTTACTCAGTTTTTTTAAAAGATATTAATTGAACTAAATTATGCCAGTGTGTATAGTTTTAACATAACTCAAAGCACCTCAAAGACTAACTCAAAGATAGTTTTAGCGTGCTTGAACACATAAGCACTCTAACAAGCACCGCGGACCGGATACTACGAGTACCATGACATTCCATTCTGGATTCCATGATGCAATATGCGGTGCAACAATCTTTTGCAAGCCATGCGATTACCATCCATACACTCCCCTGCCAGTACGCTGTGAACAGAATTCACTACACCTTTTATTCGATCACTGCCTAAGCCACTGCACTGCACTGATACTGCACTGCGCTGTTGACTGCGTGTACTGCACTCCACTGCACTCTCGCAACTCCACTGCACGTTGCACTTCCAATAAAACCGTTTTTTTCACCGCACTCCGTTTCACTTCGTACGCTTGCAAATCTCCACTCAGTTTTTAGCAGTGCGGTGCGACAAAGCTTTGTCGCATCGTTCGATTCTTTTGTTCACCCCTAAGTGTCAGAAAACGATTCTTCCACATGCATACGTTGAAGGTTCTCTTCTGGCTTCTGCAAATTGGCCTGCCCGTTCGTGGTCAGCCAATCAATCCAAGGGCTGATTTCATGCTGGTACTCCCGTGCATTGCATCAAACTTCATTTTGCGCGTCATCCACCTGCAGGCACATGCAGAGATTTAATTATGACACAATCAAGAAACTACATCGATCTCGTTCATTCAATCATTCCACAACTCGATCAGCCTCTCCAGCCCACAAAACCCGCCTATTTAAGGCACTAACTAACTAACTAACGAACCCTTCTTCGTGGAGTTCGTACCCCCTCAGTCTGAGCCTCTCGTCCAGGCCACTCTCAGAGAATCCCCAGTCCTCTGCCGCCAGAAGCTCTGCACGCCCAGTCTCGAAGTCAACCTGCATATACGAAGGCAGCCAACAACACAAAAGGGAACAAAGGAAGGATCCGAGGCACACACGAAGTCACTGAGTGTGCAGAAAAATATGGAAGCAAATCTCATCTCTACACATGAACGTGCAACTGAGCATCCATCCTTTCTCGCACGCGCAAACCCAACCAGTCTCCCCGCCAACCTTCCAAAACTCCCCCCCAGCTCCCTCCAAACACACGCGCACACACTCACACTCACACACACACACACACACACACACACACACACACACAGACCCATCAATGCACTAACCAACCTCTGCCTGCAGGACCCCATCAAACCTCTCCATCTCCAGGCGGACTGCAGACTCACACGCCTCACAGCCCATGTTGTCCACAGTGAACACCAGACGACGCGCGTTTCCAGGCGGCGGGGCAATCGCAGGGCCGCCTCCGTATCTGCACATTCCCAATCATTCACTCAATGACATTCATCGGGTTTGCATTTACAACACATCTCCCCATCTTTTCTCAAAAGAAACAGAGAGAGGCAGCCAGAAAGGCTGCCTGGGCATACTTAGTCAAGTTTGCTTTCTGTATCTGGGCGTGCTTGCGGTCACAGTATCGACAACCACAAGGACAGGAAAGAGTTGTCCTCAGGCAAGCAGGTCTGCATGCGATATGGCGGCCCGCCTCATGTGACGAGATACAGAAAGAGGTCAGAGGCGCAGAAGAAAAGCGGGTATGGATGGAGGAACATCTCTGCAGAAAGTACCACGAGGACTTTGGATGCTGACCGGAGGACTTCGGGCAAGAAGAGAAGCAACAGCGTGAGAAGGGTCCGCACAGTCAGTCGCGTGATTGAATTTCGTTTTTGTTTCGCTCCGCTCTGTCCCTCTTTTTGTCCTGAGGTCAAGACCCGAAACCAGAGAAAGGACAACCAGCAGAAGATGACGAACCGAAGAGTCGGCCGAAGGGGGCCCAAGACCTGAGCACGTAAACAAAGAGTCAGGACACAAAATTTACCCGGGCCCCAAATTGAGAGATCTGTAACCCTAGAACCTCCTGAAGAGTGTACAGTTTTTTGCGTCATCAAAAATTCAGCTCGTCCTCTATCGATTGATGAACCGTTCTGGCGGCATAGAACGAACAAGCAGACGATGGAGGGAGCAGACGTCCAATCAGTGGCAGACACGCGAAGAGAAAAAGTGTCGACAGCTAGAGAGGATGGAAGAACGGGCAAGGATGCAAATCAATAAAGACACTGAAGAGAATCTACAGAGAGACAGTCGGAAAGACTCGGAATGGAACCTGAAAAATGGATTAACACAGCGCAAAAGACAGCAGCCAGACAGGCGCAATTTTCGTTTACGCCGGCACCTTCTCTGACTAATGCACACCGCGAGACGGACCTTATTGAACCCCGCACACCCGACATGCAGAACATCGATTGCAGAAAGAAAATTGAGGCCCAGCTGCAAGGCGCAACAGCTGCTGCCCAGCAAGCCCGCAAAGACGGCAGCCACCAGATCACCCAGCCATCTGCCTATGACTGTTCCGGGGCTTTCACCCTTCTCTCTCTGTTGAAAATGTCCCTTTTTCTTCTCTCCTTCCTTTTCGCTCCCGCCAAATGAGGACTTATCGAACACCTTGGACCGCAGATTTGTCCCTCGTTGTCGAAGCCCCGATGGCGGGGGAGAATGGACGTCATCTTTCCCTGCCTCCTGTTGCTCTGTTAACCCCTGCTTTGGATACTCTTCTTCTGACGCTGCGATGGCCTCTTTGGAATCCTCAAACGGGACTGAGGGGAATCCTGACGCCGTCACCCGGTCACATGCTTCTTGAAGAATTTTTTCTGGGGCCTTCTCGGGTGTTTTTTTGACCTCCACTTCCGCCTCTCCCTTCTCCAGAAGCACACGGACAGACGCTACATGCTGAGTTCCCATGATGGCTCGATGAATTGCGTCGACACACGCTACACAGCCCATCCCTTCAATTCGCATGCGCATGTGTACCAAACCTTCCCTTTCCTTCCCCCTTCTCCAGCCTCTGCAGTTCTGAAAGAGGAACAGCACTTCCGGGAGGAAGGTCAAAAAGGCAGTCAGCACAGTCGATGCCACTGCCTGAGGATATTGGTGGTCCCTTTCTAAAGACACCCACATCCAAACTTGCAAACAGAAGGTTAGAGACAGGAACACCGGTCTGACGGGACCGAGCACTGTGTTGAACCCCGCACACCCAATGCTGAAGAGATTGAGAATCAGCTGGAACGCACAGCAACTCGAGGAAAGTAGAGCGATAAGGGACCACCACGCCATTTCGTTCGCCTTCGAGATCAGATTGTCGATCACCCAGTCATATACGGACTCGAAAACCTCTCTTGAAGCACGAAACCTCTGGGCGAAAAAGAGAGCAGCCGCAACTGCAGATGTGCAGAGAATTGTCTGAGCCAGGAAGCTCCATGAGAAGAGTAGATTGTACGCAGGTTTTTTCTTCGTCGCTGCCGCCTTCTGAGGCACCTGGCGGGAAGCCCCCTTTGCCGTCATTTCTCCCTTGCTCAATCAGTTTTGTTGTTTCTATAAACGCATGTACAAATCAATCAAAGTTACTATGCAGAAACGGGGAGGCGTGAAAAAAAAGCAAAGCCTCCTGAACTTTTCCACACACAGAGTGGAAGTAGCGGCGTGGGTTGTTGTGGCAGACGTGATTTCAAAAGTGTATGTGGGAGAGAGCGGTTTTGCTGAAATCTATGAAGCTCTAGCTATGCATGCATGTACAGGTCCGGCCGCGTATTACATGCAGGACGTGTTCTGACCTTAATTTGCTGAAAATTTGTATAAGCGAAAATCGGCTCGGAGGGCAGACTGAGTTTGGGAGGCCCTAAAAAAAAAATCCGCATCTCATTTTTTTTTTTTAATTATATATAAAATGTTAACATGCATAGTCTTTGTCTTAGTTACCTTAGTTACCCCAAAATAGCTATATACGCCATGTACCCTGGCCATCCTCAGAGTTTTTCGTAGTTTTTCTCGGTTTTTCTCCCTTTTTTTTCCCGTTTCAGGGAGAATTTACCTCTTCACTCCCCTTCCAAGTTATTTTTGTACTCCTTCTTTTCTTCTTGATCTTTCTTCCTCTTCATTCCTCTATTTCGTCATCTACCAGGATTCTACCCCTTCCTCTTCCACATCTTCCTTTTCATCTGCAGTGTAACACATCTGCAACAATACCAAAAACGATCTAAAATTGTTTCTAAAAACTATAAATTTTAGACAAATAAATATATACAATTGCAAAAGAAAATAAAAATTAAGAAAAATTAGCTAAACAATATACAAATAATTCATTTCAAAAAGTAAATTAAATATACACAGACGTTTAAATTTTGAAAACAAACATATTTTAATACATATTATACAATATGCACACAGGGAGCATATACACTGTATCACGTTGTCATTCATTGTGCACTGCATGGGCATCGTTTTCAAAAATTTGTCTGAAGGTGTCACTGATAGATCGTCTTTCGTCGAATCATAGCAAATTCTGCGTTGAATGCACTGGCCAACTTGAAAGAACTTCACTGCACTGCGTTCCACCGCTTGATCAAATTCCTCTGCGATATCCGACTTCTGTCCTCCTTCTTACACCCATCATTCATTTACCAGATCTTACTACAACAAACTACAACAAAGCAGGCTTAAAAAGCTGTGTCAAAGTGTGTGCTTGCACCATCAATTCAATGCAATGCTGTGACCTCACACTGAATCGAAGAAACGCTTCGTGCCGGTCAGAGAGAGGCCTCATGGACGATTCAATTGCCAGGCCGACTCACTGAAGATGAGGCTGTGTACAAAAAGGTGTACATGGAATTCCTTTTCCTGGTTGAATGACTTCATCCGCTGAAGCCGACCTTCGTTGAATCATGCCTTTCCCTCTGGTACTTTGTCTCTCAATGAACATTTTCTTCAATGTTTTTACCCCGTTGACACCTTTTTTGACTGCATGCATGCAGGATCCTCTCATGAGACTTCTGCCTGCTTGCTCCTGAGGCCCCATGATGTAACACACTGGCTGAATCCACTACTCAACTCTGGAACTCAAACACCTTTTCCAGAGGCTTTTTTTAGAGCTGGACAGTCTGGCCTCTTCACTGCTGCGTGAATGCACCAAATGCATGCAAACATTCACCGTGTTTCGATTCTTCCGGTTCCCGCTCATACAGTCCTGCTCCTTTGCTCAATCGTTTCCTCAAGAAAAAGAGATCTACTCAGAAAATTTGACAGACACTCTGGCGTAGGAGACCTCATCAAACTCCCTGGCAGAAATCTATTTCGACCTGCAGGCTCCTGATCTTGTGTTGCACGCTACCATCTTGCCGCCTCGACACGAATATCTGTTGCCATTTCCCCCTTGTTCATTCTTCACACACAGTCACCACATCCCCCTGGGTATCTGGAGAGATCTTGCAGCCCTGCTTCTGTATTCCTACAGGTGCCACAGAAGCTGCCTGTCGGAAGATCTCCCCCATCCCGCTCTGGTACCCATACTGCGCCCTCTCTGTGCACATGGGCTCATACTCTCCTTCGTGTTGGAATACAAACGGGCCGTGTGTGCTCAGACGGCCGGGCCGGGGTCCCCCTTCCTGCAGGGCCGGTGGGGGCGTCTGTTCGTCATCTGTCGGTCTGGAGTCGAAAAACATGGAGATGATCACGTACCCTCCATCAGACAGCGTGGCTCCTTTCAGCTTTCCCTCGGGAGTACACTCCAATTCGGGAGCGACCTTTCGGAGGGTGTAGGGCACGCCTCGCTGGTTGAAGGGAGTGTCGAGAGAACCTGGAACGTCGCAAGGGTTTCCAATCACAGCAAACCAATACTGTTTCTCTCCGTCCGCTGTTGTGATCGTCTTCGAGTCCACCTTGATGAAGTCCTGCAAGAGAGGAATGGGGCAGTGGCAGCTTACACGTTGAGAGCGAAAACGATTGCAGGTCGAGAAGATGGACGAATGAATGAACGGAAGGACGAGTGGTTCAATGAATGGATGAATGCACACAATGGTGAAAGAACGAACGAATGAAAAAATGCGAACACAGTACGGGCATGGAGCTGCACTTGTCTTTCTGCGTTCGAGAAAGCAAGCTGTTCGACAGAGAAGTCCTATAAAAACAGAAACAGCCATCTGCCGCACTCAACGCAAAACTCCCTTTTGAGACATACTGACCTGAGTGTCACAGACGCAGGGCCAGCAGCAGTAGTGCATGAAACCGAAGCGCCTCCTTCCAGTGACCGTCTCTAAATTCAATCCGTATCTGTTGTGGTCGCGAGGGCGAACAGGGCTCCCGCTCACTGCAAAGAAATTCACAACCGTTCACTTTCTTGAACCTTATTTTTAGTCGAGCAGGCGTGTGCATAGTTTCACTTCCAACCATTTCAAAGTGATGTAACCGCAGATGCCGAAATGTGTATTTATTTTTAACGACACATGCCTTCAAAACACATGGGCAGGTCATGGATCCGTGTGACCGCAGGAGGGCTTCGCTGCAGCACGCTGACCTGCACAAAAGCCAGTGAACAGATGCTCCACCCTTTCTGCAGGCATCTGAAAGGCTCGGTCGAGAATAAAAGAGCTCCAGAGGTGGCTTGCTGCGTTTCTGTTCATCTTTTTGAAAATGTTGCCATACTCCGCGCGCAGGTCGTCAATCGTCGTCCCCTTCCACTCTGGCAAAGGCTCCGAGTCCGTTGTTGAAGAGCCTTGGATCGAGAACACAAACACGAGAAAAGGCAGCACGGACAGGGAGCACTTCATCTTCGCTGTCAGATTGATTTCGACATGCAAGAGAAATTGAAAACTGTTTCTTCTTGTCTTCCTTTGACAGTGAAATTCACACCGACTGTATGTATATTTATGTGTCCAGTTACAGTAAAATGTGGAGTATCTGCGGCGCAAATGAACAGAAATTTGAATATAACCGTCCGACAGTTCAAGCCGTGACCAGAACATTGAAGTCGACTTCCAATGAACCTCCATGGTGCAGTTGAGAGACACGACGAAAATAAGAAAATGCATTTCGATCAGTGACACACACCCCGCTAGCTACGTAAGTGCCCTGAAGAGTCTTCCTGCTCCAATTAACCAATCGCTCACCGGCCGGCCGCGAGCTAATGCGAGCTAGCTATAGTACCTACCGGCCTAGCTATATATATACTCTTGATGCTCCTGGGGAGCATGCCGTGGCCCCGGTGAAGGGGGAATATCAGGGGTCCCAAATAATCCCGGATGAACAACTTATAACTAAAAATTAACTAAAATTAACTAGAAAACTAGCTGGTTTAAAATAGTCACTCATAGTTATAGTGAATCGGTCACCAAACTCTCTAGAGTGCATGTCCTTCATCTTTTAGCTCATCTTTTAGTTTTTAAAGTTAATTTCTTTTTTTTTTCCTAGTGCTTTTAAAAGAAAGAAAAAAATGATTGAATGATGCATTATATCTGGTGTTACGGACCTTTGGACCTAGTCTCGATTTGGTCCTTAGAGTAATACAGAAAATTAATAGCATTAAATACACACTGTAATACAAAGGTATGCATATCTGTATCTCAGCCTTTGCAATACAGATTGATTGAGCCTGTTAGAAGGACCAAGTCTTTCTTGATCGATAGAGAAGGCTCTTGTATGTCTGACAGATTCTCTATATGTAGAACTTGTGTGTATGAGTTGATTCTTAAGTTCTAGAGAGCTTAAACTAGAACATTGGTCAGCAGAGCTTCTGGTTGCGACCGGGGAAGACAAAATTTCCACAAGGAGCGGGTCGGGGTACAGGCTGTCAAAAGCGGAGGAGAGTTCTCCATCATCGATCCCCTCTGTGCATCCTTGGACAGAATCTCTCAACTTTAGTTCTGTTCCGTCTGTCGGCTCTCTGTTCTTGCCCACCCATAGTATCCGAGATTCCTCCAGCAAATCAGACTCAGTCCCATCCAATCCAGATTCTAAGCTACAGCAGCAGCAAGCAGACATGGGGGATGCAGTCAGATTTGACAAGCTCAAACAGATTAGGAAGGTCAAGCGAGTGACTATGGTCTTCATCCCAGGAAAAACAAACGGACAGGTCTGGTATGCCACCTTTAAGGCAAAGGCAGATGTGGGAAACCTAAATGTGAATGAGAAGAAACTGTTGCTGGTAGGTCACTTTGAAGATCCTGACCTTATCCTGTGGTGGAATGAAAACTCCGCTTCCGCCACAACTTCAGACGAGGTTGACACCTTGTTCCTGGAAGTGCATGGAAGCACCGGTGTGACACAAGCGTACGCTGTCTACAACATGGCTGACGTGCGGCTGAACCTCGGAGATAACTATGACAAATTCGTTGAACGCTTCGTCAATATCAGATTCTACATCCAGGCAAATCCAAACAGAAGAAGGAATGACAGAATCAGTTCCTTTATCAACGCACTTTATCCCGAGCTGAGAGAAGAGCTGGAGATAGAACAGATCTATACCGATTGGGACCAATTGAAGAGGAGAGTCGGGTACCTCCATGCCAAGCAATAGAAGAAAGCAAGGGCTCGAATTGCGGGGGTGCAACAGGGAGACGAGAGAGATGAACTAGCCGAGTTGCGGAAACGGCTCGATCAGCAAGCTACTCAGATCACGGCTCTGAGAGGTCGCGGCCGTGGCCATGGGGGATTCACCAACCGGGGGTGCGGTCACAGTAGGGGTGGCTTCGGCTATTACCCCGTCTACCCGTCTTCCATGCACGGAGGCCATACATTCGGCGCGTACGGTCAAGGTGGCTTCAATACTATTAGCTACTTCAGAGGGGGACATGGAGGCATGAGAGGAAGAGGAGGCCACTACCAACAGTATGGAGGCAACAACGGTTTCAACAACGGTCCCCCCCGTTGCTACACTTGCAACCAGCCTGGCCACAAGGCCTTCAATTATCTTGGGCAGGGAAATGACCCGGGTGGATTGGCGTAGAGGTTCCCCAGTCCACCCAGCAGTTTGCGAAGCTTCGTCCTCTCCCGATTCCCCCGTGTGTGCGTGTAGAAACAAAATATGTAGACTGTGAGCGAGAGGACAACAATGAGAAAGGAAGAGCCCCGAAGTCGCAGGTTTCTCAGTCGCCTATGTCCTTCCCTTCTCCGGCAGAGCATGCAGACAGACAGACCGACTTTGAACAAACGAATTCAGAGAAAATGGAGGCAGAGATGACAGCAGTAAAGGTCGGTCCCAGGCCTTTCGTGACAATGTTGCTGTTTCAAATTGGTAAGCCTGTGTCTGTCCTTATTGACACAGGAGTGGAAACTTTGTTCATTGATGTGAATACGACCTTACATACTGATGCAGATGTCGACAGGCCTACGGTGGGTCTGTCCGCAGTGGGACAGACAGGCGTATTGGTGGTGGGGGAGATTACGGCCAAGTTTTCTCACTCTTCCCTGCCGAAGAAAGTATTCCCACACCACCTGACCGTCACAGAAGATTTGGGGTACAAAATAGTCTTGGGGCAAGACTTTTTGAAGCTGTTGGACCCAGTAGTACAGTACCACTACCGTGAAGACCGTCTAGACGTTGCGGACCTCCCCTCCTTCGAGGTTTGGTATGAGAATGGGAGGAAACCGATGCGTGTCTCCGCCTTCACGTGCACGAAAGTCCTCAAAAGAGCGAAGGCTCTTGTGCGGATGCAGGTTGAGGGGACGGAAGGGGTGGAGACGGTTATTTTGAGAAAAAATTACCCGAGGGGGTTTCCAGGACTTGCCATCCCAGATCAAGTAGTAGACGTCAAAGCTGGAGTCACCACAGTAGAAGTCATGAACATCGCCACTAACCTCATCCGTCTAGGACCGAATTTACTCCTGACTTTTGCAGAGCCTATAATGGAGATTCTAGGAAATTGAAAGTCTCTTCCAACAGCTGAGATCCTATGTTGTCTATGCATAAATGTGTCGGTAGGAGCACACAGTCAATCTACCATAATCCAGTATAATCCAACAGGCTGCTGTCTGATTCAATTGGAATTTATCGAATACATGCTAATTACACGACATACAAAAAACGCATGCATACGAAAAACTATCGGAGACTGACGTTTCGCATACACGCCGAGCTAAACATTAATAGCTCGAAATCAGCATGCCAATTAATCGTAGTATTACGTCGATCCTTACAAGCCGATAGAGAGACCGTAGGCATGATTAGAGAACACACGTAGTGTCCCGCGCGCAACGCCCCTCCGTATCTATACCGCTGTCTTTTGTCTATTGCTGGCGGTTCTCAGGTGCACTTGCGGAAGCAAACGATAACAAAAGGCTGTAACGTTGAAAATTAGTCATATGTAGATTATTTTAGAATAAAACAAAGAAAGGACAAACGCGCCTTCCAAAGCGAACGAAGACCATCATCACCAGTCCGATAGACTGCAGACATGAACAAATCAAGCAAAAACGAAACAGGCCATCTCAAAATACACAACTCCAAAAACAGAAAAGTAAGTTTGTCAACCAGGACAACCGCAGGTGCATTACAAGAAAGAAGTATCCGGATAAGATGGGAGGATGTTAGGCCCTTCTTGGCCGAAACAGAAGGAACACAGGAGAAAGCATGCATCAAACGCACTCTATGAAGTGAAGGTAAGTTAGGAAAAGACGACCATCCTCCAGAAATGGACAACAGAGAAAAAGCAACCAAATCACGAAAGAAATTAAAAAGAACATCACGGTTAGGATTAACAGTAGCAAAAAGCAAAATTGAAGGAGATTTTGACAAAGAAAAAAGACGTAGACCAAGCACCGTAGATCCCTTCTAACGCTCTAAAACGCATGTAGGACTGTAGAAGTCTTCCTCAAGTAACTTTTCCATCATGGGGTCATCCGGCACGTCACTCATACCACAGTCAGACCTAAAAACAATCGAGCCATTCTCTTGTATGTCGTCCGTCGCAGCAGTCACCGCCAACGCTCCCGCGTCTGCCTACACATAACAACCACCGATTCCTAAGAAAGAAGACTCGCCTGTCCCTCCCCCTCCCTCGCAGAAGCTTCCACCCGTGGATCTCTCTCACCTGTCACGTGAGTTGAGGGAGAGATACGAGGGGGTCCTTCAAGAATATTCCGATCTCTGGTCTCGCTCTTGTTTCGACTTTGGAGAGCTGAGAGTGGATGGAAAACCTTTTGAGGTGACCATTCCTACTGGAGATTCCCCTCCCATTCGCTGGAACCAAGACAGAATCCCGTACCACCAGAGAGAGCATATAAAGAAAGAGTTGGAAGAGATGGAAGAAGGGGGAGTGATTCGTCCCTCCACTTCCCCATGGGCTGCCCCAGTTGTTCTAATCTACGGGGCCGTACTATGTGCGGCCATGGTAATGCTCACTTGGTTCCTAGGAACAAAAGTGATAAACAGATTTTGTCTAAAAAAGAATTGATCAAATAGAATGTATAATAATATCTAAAAAATTCTAAAAAGTTGATTGTGATATGTTTCATTATGGTTCTTCACCGGTTCCTACTAGTTCCTAGGTAAAAAGTATGTGTCCGGCGTTTTGGTTCCTAAGTTCCTAAAACCTGGTTCCTGACCCCCTTCCAAGGAGAAACTTAAACTAGAATCAAAAGGTAAAAATCATAAGGTGCGAGTAAGAATCAACAGGAACTAAGCTAGGAAGCAAGTAATAAAATATAGGAACCAGACCAGGAACCAGAAGAATTAGTATGTTATGCTTAGGAACTAAGGAGCTGTCTTTTTAACTCAAGGAGCTGTGGAGCTGCTGATGGCACCTGCAGAATCCTCAGACTGAGCTGCTGCTGCTGCCTCCTCCGTAGGGAAGCCATCTTCCACAAAGGTTATCTTCTTTGCGTCTGAGCGATGTACAACGGCGGACTCCCTCCCAAAGTGTTTGATGAAAGTGTCAACTTTTGTGTTTGCCTCCAACTTCGAAACACAGTAGAAGCCGTGCTGGTTCACCCACGTTTCGATCTCTTTTGCAGTTGACTTCTTGATATCAATGCGTGGGGCGCACACTTTGCACACTAGTTTTGCCCCCTACGATTTCCCATCCCAGGTAGGAGCTGTACCTTACTGCTGCTGCTGCTGCTGCTGTGGGATATGCGGCAAAATGAACCCAATATAAAGGCAGACAGACATGACAAAGTTCACAAACTTTGTCTCTCCATGCTTCAACAAAACCTTCTCGACCCATCGCTTGGCAGACGGGGGGTCGGGAGATGGTCCGTCGTCTCCCTCTGCTCCTTCCTCCTCTTCCTCTTCAGATTTTTTTTTTTTAGGGCGGCCTGTGCATCTTCAACCTCGGTGAGGCTGGCATCTGCGTTTCGTTTCTTATCTCTGTTCTTCCTCTGAGCAGTTACGGCCCCCTTCGCCATCTCAATCTTTGCTCTGCCAAAGACGATCCTCTTTCATATCTGCACATGGCCGGCAGGCCATTGCTTCCCATGGCTGGATGCAACAAACTCTTCAAAATCCGTCGGGGTCATTTCAAGAATCTGTTTTGCCGTCTTGTATCCGAACCGGAGCAGTGATTCGGCATGCCCGCGCTCGTCCACAGGGGATGGAAACAGGCCTAAGTCCTTCCCATTTGCAATCAAAGAATCCAACCTCTCTCCGAAGTCGCCTTCAACCTGAGACGGCCGACGGAACGGAAACTTCATGTTTGCCTCAGCCATCTTGAGCAGCTGAATCCCTTTTCGTGCTTTCAGTCAGAAGTTTAACCCTCAGTCATCCCTTTTGAAAAGCTGCAGTCAGTCTTTTTCAATCGTACTACTTTTTCCAACAGTTTGGCTGCACCTGCAATCTTTCCGTCTCTCACGCTGGCCCCGAAAAAACATGAGGGGCACATTTTTGAAATCTTTTCCGGGCTGCACGCACGGACACACAAAATTCAGGCGAACAAGAGGATTGAGAATTCAAGCATGCATGCAGACTGAAGAATGTACAGGATCCTCTACGCTTCCGGGAATCGTCCTTGCTTCCAGTCTGAGAGAATTTGTGCATGGTGGCCCTTCGGGGCGTTGCGTGCATGAGCACAATGCCAGTGAAGAAGAGTAAGGGTAAAGGCGGAAAGATTCCACTTCAGAACACACTGACTGGACAGCGTTTGTTTTCTGATGCTCTGGCCTTGAATAGAGATCAGAACCAGTCTTTTGTGCTCCCTTCTCAAACCCAAGACCTAGCCCAAGACCTGCAGTCATCCAAAGTCGTAGATGAATCCTCCTCGGAATCCTCTGGGTCGGTTCGCAAAGAACAGACTTCTGTCAAGAGGAAAGCAGACGAGCCCATTTCTCCTACAACTGTTCATCACACTGAATTGTGCTCATGGACCAAAGAGGAACTTATCTCAGAGATCCTTCTCCTGGAAGCCAGAGAGAAGGCACATGAACGCAAGAAGGACTACCAGCAGAGCAGGATTTCAGAGTTGAAGAGGAGGGAAAAGCGGCAACGGAAGCGGGCTGAAAGGAGACAGGCTCGTCTGAAAGATCTGACAGAGAGGGCGATCGATGCACATGACGTGCCTGGGTTGCTAAACGCGGCTGCTCTTGCGCTTGAAGGAGGGAGTGATTCAAAGCAGTTCTTTTCAAAATACTTGAAAAATGCAGCCAGCAATCACGGCAGGACGGCCAGTGGGATCAGACACTCTGAGGTTGTGAAGGATTTTTATATGTACTGCCAGCACATTGGGGGGGCGAAGCTTGTGAACCTTCTTTTTGATAACTTCCCTGCAATCCCCAGTATTGATTCTCTCACCCGCCACCAGAAGGCGTGTTTCGTTTCCTTTTCAGGGGTGCATGTCACCTCGCTCAAGTTCTTACGCCACCTGTACGGAGACGACTCTCTTGTTCTGAGATGTGAAGATGGAACCACGATGCAGAGGGTTCCAGAAGGACACGACGGGACAGGAGAAACGTTTGGCTGGGCAGCAGACCTCTCCAGTCCGAATCCCCTGCAGAATGTACCTATCATTGTCATTAATAATTACGAGGAGTTAGTGAAGGCGGTTGAGGAGAGGGAGCTTGCAAAAATTCTGTATGCGTCCGTCGCAAAAAAACCAGACGGCAGTGCACCGCCGTTCGCTCAACACAAGCCTGCCACTATGAGAAGGGGGGAGTATTCTGTGTCGATAGGTGCGCACATCGCTTGCTGGTACGATGAGGGGCGAGGGGCAAGAAGGAAAAAAGTCTGGTACATTTCAAAGATTGTAAAGATTTTGGGATTCAATGAAAGAAAGGGGATTTTTGAAAAGGTTGATTTAAACACGATTTCATTTGTTGAGGAAGATGAAATTGATGAGAAATACAAGTTAGTAGTTCACACATTTATTCAGAAGGATGGAAGGGTTGGGGGGTGCAGACTGAGTGAGACTGAGGAGAACGATGACATGCATGAGTTTGAACTGATGTGGCACTCTCGGCGAGGGCCAGGGGGGGCTCCTCGACGCATTTGAGAGGATGAAACGACAGTCTCATCGGTCTTTTTTTGGGTTCATGGGGCCAAAGAGGTCGATGGAAGCGTGTTTGTGGATGGGAGCGAGCTGGCACGACTTGTGTCTGCATTTAATCAGCTGTAAACTCATCTGCAGCCTCTTTTAAATGCATTTCTTTGCAGAGAAATGTCAGTTCTTATTGGTTCTTGACGGTTCCTTCATGGTTCCTAAAAGGTGGTTCCTAGGCCTTTTGGTCAACTTGAGAACCAAAAGCTCGGACATGACTTTATTGCCAGGAACCAACAACAATCTCTCATGTGGGTATAAGAAACTGTTGGGAACTTGAATCAACACGTTGTAAAAAGCTTAAAACAAGCGTTTTTAGAGTCTAGATCGAGAGTAGACTTAGTAGTCTGTACTTATATCTAACCTAGGGTTAGTAGGAACTACTAGGAGTGCGGGATCGTAGGTTCTAATCAAGAAACCAGATGGGACGACCCGTTTCTGTCTAGATTTCTGCAAACTGAATCAAGCCACCAAGAGAAATCTTTTTCCCCTCCCCCGAATTCAAGAGACACTCGACCGCCTTGCAGAAGCTAAGGTGTTCTCAGCACTTGATTACATCTCCGGCTTCCAGCAACTCCACATGCACCCCGACCACGCAGAGAAAACCGCCTTCGTCACTCCGTTCGGACTTTACAAATTCACCAAGATGCCCTTTGTGTTGGTGAATGCCTTTTCTGTTTTTCAGAGAGCCATAAATTTGGTTCTTGCAGGTCTATCCAGAGACCTCGCTCTCGTTTATGTTGACGACATCATCGTCTTCAGCCGATCTCATGATGAGCACATCCAGGACTTGAGGGAGGTTTTAGGTTTGGTGAGGAAAGCAAA
Source organism: Chromera velia (assembly GCA_018398765.1). Taxonomy (NCBI): domain Eukaryota; family Chromeraceae; genus Chromera; species Chromera velia. The sequence goes on along the minus strand of JAHBMJ010001049.1, from coordinate 10,989 downwards.
TTTGAAGCTCAAACTCGAGAAGGCACAGATTGCCATGACAGAGGTGGAGTATTTGGGACATACGGTGTCAGAGAAGGGGGTGAAACCGAGTAGAAAGAACATCCGGAAGATTTTGCAGTGGAAACCACCGCAAGACAGGAAAGAGCTCCGCTCTTTTCTGTATCTGTGCTCCTACTACCGTCATTTTATTACAGGTTTTGCTCGTCTCTCCTTCCCTCTCTTTCAGATGTTACTTCTTCAGGCTGCAGATGAGCAAGGCAGACCGGTCCTGTTTGTTTGGAATGGAAAAAGAGAGGAAATTTTTGGGAAGTTGAAAGAGAGGCTGACAACCCCTCCGATTCTCGGCTTCCCAGACATAAGCCTGCCGTTCAGGGTGAAACCGGACGCATGTGAAGTGTCTGCGGGAGGCGTGTTCACGCAGCAGATGCAGAAGAGAAGGGAAGTGGTAATTGCGTATGTCAGTAGGGGGTTAAGTGCGGCAGAGAAAAATTATAGCCCCACCGAAAGGGAGGCCTTGGGGGCTGTCTACTGCTGCAAGCAGTGGAGGCATTACCTGTTTAGGGGGGCAGCGCATGTGATCACGGATCATAAACCGAATTTAGCGATGTCCGACCGCAAAGTAGCGAACAAAAGGGTACACAACTGGGCGTTGGAGTTACAGGAGTACGGGTTAACGTTTGTTCACAAGAAGGGAAGAAACATGTGAACGCAGACGCCGTTTCACGACAGCCACAGCCTCCCCCGTCTCTTCCCGTCTCCGTACAGCAGGGTCCCTTTGTGCCGTCACTGTAATCAGCCTGCTGACGGTAGCAAGGAGATCCGATCTGGCATGGCTGCCGCCCTGGCAGGTGTGTAGGCAGGTGTGTCCCCTTTGCAGGTGGAGAGGGGCTTTCTGGACCGTGTGAGGGAGGAGTTACCAAAAGACCCCTTATTGAAGGATCATTTCAAATACTTTGCAGAGGGGGTATTGCTTTGGAAGGTAAAAAAGGCGAAGCAAATTCTGTTGAAGGAAAGTGCATTTGAAGAGAGAGGAGGTTTGTTGTACAGGTACAAAGAAAGGGAGACAGAAAGGAAAGAACAGTTAGTGGTGCCTGAGACGTGCAGAAAGACGGTTTTGGTGATGAATCACGATCACCAGTTGGGGGGGCACCCAAGGGCAAATCGGCTGATAGAGAAGACTCTCTTGCACTTCTGGTGGCCAGGTTTGAGAGCAGACGCGAGGGAGTGGGTCGCTTCCTGCCAAGAATGCAGGGAGAGGCTCAAGTTAAAAGTAAAAAGAGCACCCCAGACTGTGCCCATGCCTCCCCGTCCTTGGCATACGCTCGGCATTGATGTGTCAGGGCCCTTTTCTACGAGCAGGAGGGGGAACAGATTTGTGTTCCTTGTAACAGACCATTTTAGAAAGCATGTAGAGACGTTTGCCCGCCCTGAGCTGCCCGCTCATGTCGTAGCACAGATTCTGGTCAATGAGATTTTCTGCAGGCATGGTCCCTTTGAGGTTCTCCTCTCAGATAGGGGAACGAATTTCCTGGCAGAGATCGTGAGTGAGGTATTGAAGATTTTGAGAGTGAGGAGGAAGGTAACAGCAGGGTACCACCCTCAGTGCGTGGGACTGACAGAAAGATACAATCAGACGTGGGAGCAAGGGGTTGGAAAGCAGTTGAGAGCAGAGAACAAGCTTGATTGGGATCTGTGTTTGCAGCCCTTCAATTTCTCATACCGGATGACTCCGCATTCCGAGACTGGATTGACCCTATTTCAGTTGACCTATGGGTATGAGCCGACCCATATGCTGCGAGTAGAGCCCGTCTCGTCAGAGACCCGTTCCCCTCCAGTGGCTTACAACGACTACTACAGCGTGATCCGTCAAAACAGGTTATAGTTGATTGAGACGGCACGAGCCAGGATGGAGAAATCGAGGCAAGAGAGAGAGTGGAAGAACCCGCCCCCTTGGAAGAGCAAATTCAGAGTGGGGGATCAGCTGTTGGTGCGAAAGCCTGTCAATCCACTCACAGGCAGAGTGGATGGAGGAAAGTTTGCAAAAAAGTTGGAAGGGATTTATCTGGTTGTTTCCTTTCCAGATGGATGGCCCCACAACGCCGTTGTCAGGCAGTTGGGGGGGGGAAAGAGCATGACAATCTCCACAGACAGATTGAAGTTATGGAGGATGGTAAAGGAAGTGAGAGAGGAGATGAAGGAGAGAAGGAGAGAGAAATAGAGGAAGAGAGAGAGAAAAGTAAGAGAGCGACGTTAGAGTCCGCATCGGATGTGATTGACAAACTTGGCCTTGGAGAAGAGTGGCCGAGAGACAAGAAACCAGAGAGAGGGGAAGCGCTTCCCGAGTCGATGCAGGAAGAGAAGAAAGGAAAGAGAGTGAGGGCAGTTAAGGTGAAGTCGAGTAGAGAGAAGGATGGAAAGACGCATTATAGAGTTATCTACAATGATGGTTCGTTTTTGTGGCTACCAGAGGATAAAGTGGGAGAGCCTGAGTTGGTGAATAAATTCGAAAGGAGTAAAGAAAGGATTTTGCGTGGATGTGAAGACTAACTATCCGATCCTTCATTCATACATTCGAACGTTTTCTTTCCTTTTTCTACACCCTTTCCACCCGATCTTTTCACGTATGTCGGCAGCGATCTGCAGCTTGTTGCTTGGTTTCTTTGGCTGCTGGGAGCGCCGGTGCAGACCAGAATCATTGAGAGAAGTGAAGCAATAAATTATGCGGGACGCACAATCTTGTGTGGGGTGTGGTTGTTACGGACCTTTGGACCTAGGCTCGATTTGGTCCTTAGAGTAATACAGAGAATTAAGAGCATTAAATACACACTGTAATACAAAGGCATACATGTCTGTATCTCAGCCTTTGCAATACAGATTAACTGAGCCTGTCAGAAGGACCAAGTCTTTTTTGATCAATAGAGAAGGCTCTTGTGTATCTGACAGATTCTCTGTATATAGAACTTGTGTGTGTGAGTTGCTTCTTAAGTTCTAGAGAGCTTAAACTAGAACATCTGGTTAGCGCAATGTTTACAGCGGCTAGTCAATGTGGAAGCTCAATTAAGCTCGATACGTATGGTATACGCCAGAGACATTTGATGAGGAAGGACTTAACCAACAGTGTTTAATACTGTCTATATCACTCATACAATAGTTACTCCTCATCTTTTATCCTTCTTTCTATCTCTCTGTTTGAGATAGTCTTTTAACTCTATAGTGCAAAGAAAAGAGGGTGTATATGTCGGTCTCGATCTCTTTCTTCCAGAATTGTACATCTATCTGCCTCTTTCTCTTTCTCGCTCTCTATCTCTGCCTGAAACTTCGTTTGCCAAAAATTGCTACCTGTCTGCTCCCTCGCACACATATATATACACACACACATACACACACACACACACAGAGAGAGAGAGAGAGGGGGGGGACGGGG
>JAHBMJ010001048.1:13731-36681 GCA_018398765.1 Chromera velia | reverse complement strand
GCAAGAAAGACAGACGCCTTTCGCTGATTTCCTGTGAGGAGGGAAAAGAGATACATGCATACCTTCACTCCCAATGACAAGAAGAACGTAAATCATTCCACCCACCCAAACCCACCAACCCACCAACCCACCTCCACGAAGACCTCCAGCTGCCGGACACGGGCCTCCTGAGAAGATGATCCACCGAATCCCTTCTGCTGCTCCTCCTGCTGACGCTTGCTCTCTCTCTGTCCCGCCCCGCTTCCGCCGTGTCTCCTCGACTGCTGTCCGGTTCTGCTACCCTGGGGCGAGCTCTCCTTTTCCCTCCCAGCCGCGCGGGGGGAGAGATTGGACTGGACGCTCTCCACTGCCGGGCTGGGCGGGAAGGGCGTGTGCAAGCCTGTCTGGGTGTGTGTGGGGGGCAGGCCGACAGCGCCTCCGGGAGAGAGTGGGGCTTCTGCTTCCTCTTCATTGACAGGGCCTGAGGGCGCGGTGACTGCGGCAGAAGAAGCAAATGCAGCGGGAAGATTCGGCATGGGCACAGAGGGGGGCAGTGGGGCTTTTTGCGCGGGAGTGGGCACAGGCCAAGGGGTGGAGAGGCCCCCCATGGGAGGGTGGAAGGTAGGCACAGGGGGCGGGGGCATGGTTGCTGCCTGGTTGGTGGGAGGGCTCCGCTGGAGCGTCTGCTCTTTCTCCTCCGTCTCCGTCTGCTGCTTGGGGGGGGAATCCTCTTCCTCCTTTTTGCCCTTAAGTGCTTCTCCGTCTGAAGAAGGGGGTGAAGAGGGGGAGGGGGGGTTTGCCTCCTCCTCCTCTTTGACCGCTGCTTCCTCTTCCTCTGATTCCTTGCGGTCCGTAACGGACGGGGGGGAAGCCACAGGAGATGGCGACACACTGGGCACTCCTGCTGAGGCTTGTCCTGGAACGGGGACAGGGATGGGGGTAGAGCGTACAGGGATGGGGGGAACGAATCCGCCGAGAGACCCTCCGGGGGGTCCGAAGGGGACGTTGAAGGGGTTGGAAGAGGGAGCTGGCACTGGAGATGCGGTGGCTTCCGATTCTGTGGTCTTCTTCGGCTGCAAAATCAAACGTCGAGGGGGGGAGAGGGGGCGAATGAAGAGGTGCTATGAGGGCCTCGCTATGAATGCTTTTTCTTCTCCTTTGTTTTTGAGCACACTCAAAGAAAGCACAGGCAGACAGAAAGAGGGCAGGCAGCAAGTCAGACAAGCAAGGGAAGAGACAGTCTCTGTCTGCGAGGTGATCGAAAGCATGGTCAGAGTGCGCAAAGATAGGGGGGGACTGAGTATTCACATATCGGCAGGAGGCGGCTAAGAGGATGACGACTGACAGAATCTTCGTCGCCGCTGGTCTGTCTCTGTGCAGTTGGACTTCTGTCTCCCTCCTTTTCCTCGGGGGTACTGGAGGAAGGGGCAGTGACGGCAGCAGTACGCACGGGGATGGGAGGAACGACTCCGCCGAGAGAGCCCCCGGGGGGTCCGAAGGGGACGTTGAAGGGGTTGGAAGCGGGAGCTGGCACTGGAGGTGCGGTGGCTTCCGATTCTGTGGTCTTCTTCGGCTGCAAAATCAAACATCGAGGGGGGGAGAGGGGGCGAATAAAGAGGTGCTATGAGGGCTTCGCTATGAATGCTTTCTTTTCTCCTTTGTTTTGGAACACACTCAAGGAAAGCACAAGGAGACAGAAAGAGGGCAGGCAGAGGGAAAGGGAAAGGGAGGCACCAGACGAAGAGAGAGACGGAGTTTCTTTGTACTTTCTTTCCAGTTTGCTTTCTTTGCTGCTTTGTCCGTCCGTGCCTGTCTGATTGTCTCTGTGGGGGAAAGAACAAAGGATCTATCTGGGTGGGTCAACACGCAAGTTTCCAAGAAAATGGCAAGAGCTGTCAGAGAAACAGATACAGAGAGGTCGGACAAGAGGAACAAATCGATAGAGAAAGAAGAGAAGAGAGACGACAGAGCCCAAACGGGTACGAGGAAGAGAAAGAAACAAACTCACAGATTCATCGCCAGATGTCTGTCTCTGCGACGAAGATGTTTCGGCATCTCCAGATCCGGTGACTGGGGTCCCGTCACTTTCCTTCTGCTGTTTGTCTTTGTCTTCCACCAGGTCTTTGTTCCTTTGGGTAACCTTGTCTTCGTCTCCCTTCCCTTCCTTCTCTGCAGGGGGACCCTTAGGAACGAACATTGTCGCTGCCTGCAAGCCCATCATCGTTTTCATTACAGTGAACTGGTTTTGGCAATGGAAAGAGAATCCAACATTGGGATCTGCCGTTGGAAGGACGAAAAGAAAAACGGGGGAGTAAAGATAAAGAGGGGGGAAGGGCAGCGTGCAAGGAAAGAAAGCGGTAGGCAGCTCAAAAGGAAGTAGCGTTGCTGAAAACATACGTCTCTCCAGTTAACACCGGCGCCTGGCTTTGATCCCTTTCCTCGGTTTTCTCTCTCCTTCCTCTGTGTCTCTCGCCTGACAGGCAGAAAAACTCCTCGCTTGACGGATGAGTGGAAGAGATACCAAACCAAAATTCCAAACCAAACGGTTCGACTCACCCCAGGCACTCCCGGGGGTCGGAAGGGGGCGGCAATGAGCGGAGGTCTGATGACTTTGGCCCCGGGTCCCGGTCCGGGTCTTCCCGCTCCTCCGCCCATTCCGGTGTCTGCACCCGGCCACATGTTCCGAGCACTTCGCTTTGCAAGGGGACCTCCGAATACCGGGGGACCGCCTGCACCATCTGCAGTGCAAACGAAGAGACAACACGTGGATACACCCCATTACTTGAAGGTACATGAACAGCTTTCTGTACCTGCCGGACAGTATGCGGCTAAGCAAGAGAGGCAAAGAGCCCATCGCGCGAGTATAAAGAAGAGGGAAAAGGTGAAAAAGCGGTCCCAAACACATTTGTTACAGCCAGGGAGGCACCATACCCAACAACAAAGAGACTGCGTGAACTGAGGGGAAGCAGGCCCTCAGCAGAACGAGGTTCTCTTTCCTGACCCCCAGAACAGGACAGTTGCATCAATCAGTCAATCTGATTTGACATGAATGCATTGACCGGTAACAGAGACTCCCTCCCTCCCTGTCTGTCTGTCTGTCTGTCTGACCGACCCGCAGAAGGGGACGTGACTTTTTTGGTTGGGCTTCCGCTCTTTGGCCCGGTAGCCATCATAGGGGGGGGTGCGAGGGGTTCCTCCTCCTTTATCTCGTGCTCTTTGCCCTTTTCTACCCAGCGTTTCTTCTCCTGCAGCAAGGAAAGAAGCGCAGACAGAGGTGCAACAAGAGTTGAGCGGCAAAGAAGGGAGGAAGAGCAAAGGTGCGAAGAAAGGTGCCAGGGAGGAGGTAGACGGCTGGACATTGCAGACGGACCTTGCAGAAGTACATCTTGTTCTCAGTTCCGAGCTGCACGCATACATGCATTAAAAGATTCTTCAGATGTGCAGCCAGACATAAAGCGACACGAAAAGAAGAGACCGTTTCTGAGCAGTCGGAAGAACGAGCCAGACAAGGACGGAGAGGTGAGACACACACATTTCCTCATATGTCCTCACGCCTCCCTTCACTCACCCCATTCCCCACGACGGTGGGCTGTGGGCCGTCGGCCTTCTTCTTTCCCCAGAATCCAAACATCTTGTCGTTTCAGGCACTCGGATGCGTGCAGTATATGTTAATTCTTCCTCCTGCGCTTTGGAAGAAGCAATCAAGTGCAAGTTCTTCAAACTCGAGACGCGTCTGCTCTCCAGAAATGCTTCTCAATCAACGTAGGGCAGCTACGTCTTCACCCAAGGCCTTCAATGCGTGCGCGTTTCGGCTTTTCCAGTTCGACCAAGTAATCTACTGGAAAATGTAAGAAGACTGCGGACTTTAAAGTGGACCAATCCACATCTGGTCAGCTAGGTCAAACGCGCAGAGAAAGAGGGCGATGCATGGCCGGGCCGCGCAGGATAACCGAATTAGTTCGCAGGGGCCCCCGGAAAACTCGCTGCATGGACCTTTTCGCTTTCGCGGATGCCTTCGCACGCGTATGTACATGCAAATTCTCGGCCCTAACAACCCCAGCTAGCCCCACAGTTTTAGTAAGTTTCATTCAACATCGTCAAACCGTCAGAACCGTATGAATGGCAGCTTCCCCAATGATGATGTTTTTTTTTTGGAAAAAAAAAACTTGAATTGTGGCCCAGGTTGATGAAAATCGAATATGTGTAATCGAACATACAAACACGCAGGTACATATATTTAGTGGTTAAGTATTATGAAGCTAGTAACTAATTCAAAAGCTAACAGAATTTATAGTTAAATTTAGTTTACTAGATAATAATATATAATAATGGAAGCTGGAACTAACTGGAACAAAAAACAATTAAAAACTGGAGCTAGCAACAAGTTATTGCAATTGATTAACATATATCAATCATGATATTTGACAACTCTATTTCTAGCTTTATTTTATCATTAGTTATCATAAAAAGTTGTGATCAGGTTGAATGTTGTACGTCTATAATTAATCATGGGTCGATCGCGATTGCATATATCAAAATGATAATGAATCTGTCTAACTATCTAGTATCTAACCAGTACTATCTATAGTATTAAATGAAATCTCATACTTAGTCTCATACAAAAAACTAGATATAAGACATCTTTTTAAATTTTTTTCAACTCAGTTTTCAACCGTTTGCCCCAGTGCTTTTTAAAGAGCAAATTAATCAATCATTATCAATGCGTGTCCCCACACAATGTAGTACACATATTCTCTCCATTAAATAATAACATGTCAATAGACATGCTAAAAAGAAGTGGACCGGCTGAAAAGGTTTGATCGACTCGATTGAGAGAAAGAAGGGGAAGAGGAAGAAGAGGGTTTGGAAGACTGCAAAGATAATTCCTTTTCCGCCAGATCTCTATTTCACTGCAACACAACTAACGGAAAAAGATACAGCGTTCTGTAAATCTATGTGTAAGTCAGAACCTTACTATTAAACTCATCGATTGACCAACATGCAGCCAATCTGAACTGAATGTGAGTCGATTGCGCTCTTTCTCAGCCACTCCCCCCTTAAGTCTGCAGCAATCTCTCTCTCTCTCTCTCTCTCTCTCTGTGTGTGTGTATGTGTGTGTGTGTGTGTGTGTGTGTGTGTGTGTGCGCGCGCGCATCGAAATCCGACCGGACTTCGGAGTCTCACATGCAGACAATCAATGAATCAATCAATAAAAAAGCTGCATGCATTGTCCATTCATGCATGGAATTCTCTCTCCGTTCACCCAACTGTTTTTGCCCCCCCCTCAAGCCCTTTAAAAAGTCCACACACACGCACACATGCTCTCACAGTCAAGCACGCATTCTCACTCACCATGCCTTACTATATGCCTGTCTGACTTTCTGTCTGTCCTTTTTGCTGCCTGTCTGACTGGGTAACTTTCTGTCTCTCTGAATCCGGACTCCCTCCTCCTTTTGTAGGCCTGTTCTGAGACAGGCCTCTCTTTATTCAGGAACGAAAAAGAAAATGCATGAAACCCCGCACAGCAAGATCCCGCCCCTTCCTGCGCAAACATTCCGGCAATGGCAAGCATGTGCACAAACAACAAGCAGGGACCTACAGACAGAAAGACACGACTCCTCTCCTCAATTTACAAACAGACGGACATGTCGCTGAACAAGCCGTGAACCAGCTGAAGGTCCAAACGAACGAAATTACATTAATTTACCGGTACGAAAAAGAAATACCTCGATCCCCACTCTATTCCACCAAAAAAAAGAAAAAGAAAAAACAATGCTGATCCACCCCGTCACTCGATCTTGCACTCAATCACTCACCTATTCGTTCTTTCATTGTTTATAAATCATTTCGCCCACTTCACCACCTTCCAGATTCCTTCATCGTTCGCTCGCTTCCGTTTTTCTCGTGCCGCATGTATCCTCCCTCCCTCCCTCCCCGTGTCTGTCCGTCTGTCTGTCTGTGTAAACGTTCCTTCACTCTCGAGGGACATGAGACCCCATCAAAAAAGAAACCAAAAAGAAAGAAAAGCAAGCTCTCTCGTGCTGGGCATTTCGGTCTGTCCTCTCTGCTGTGTTACACTGCAGCCTCCCGACGAACAATTATTTTCTTATGCACTTGTGTGCATCGTTTGATGCAATTCCTCGTTTCCTTTCTTTTCTCTCCTTCCCTCTTTCCCTACACACACAGTGCTTTCTTTTACAGAGCAGCTCGAGGCCTTGGCAGGCATACAGTCAAGTCAAGTCTTCCAGCTAGAGAAGTCGTTATTGATGGATCGAATACATTCAAGATCTAGAAGAGAAGAACAGACGGAACTGCCTTTCTCCTTTTCCAGCAACCTATCTCTCCCTCCATCCCCCCTTCTCTTAGTTGTCACAGACAGACAGACACAGAAAGAGGAAGGAAGAGCCGGGAGGGATCGTCTATGCTGCTGTTCCCGCAGCAGCTCTTGCCCCCTTTTCTACCTGAGCTTGTTGGGCTTCCTTCAATGCCGCCGCCTTCACGTCCGGCGTCACCTCCAGAGCCCCCGCCGCACTCCCCCCGTGCAGAGCGTCGTGCAACCTGTGCACCGCCTCCGCTGAGTGCGAATGTTCCCCCGCACTGTGCTGTGATGCTGCTGCTGCTGTTACTGCCCGTGGTCGAAGTCTCATTGTCAGGCCCGTCTTTGTGTGGATCGTCGCCCCTGTCTTCATCCCCACCTGCAAACAAACATACAAAAACGAAGACGGGAGGGGCCTTGCACCGCAGGCAGGGAGAGGTTGTGGAAAGAGAACAGAGGTTCATGAAAGAGGCCGGCAGAGCGAGCATCCAGATCTCTATGATTTGTTGAAACGTTCATCGCAGGCTGCATGCATGCATGAGTCCTTCAGTCCATTCTTCCCTCCCTTGCTTCCTCTGAGAAAAGAAGAGAAGAGAAGAGAAGAAAAGAGAAGAAAGGAAGCACGGAAGAAAGCAAGGAGGGAAAAAATGAAAGAACAGAAAGATGCGCGTGACATCTTTTTGATCATCAAGTGTGATTTGCTAAATCAGGAGAGACAGAAAGAACGAAAAAAAGAGAGGGGGGAATGAAGGAAGCACGGAAGAAGAGAAAAAAGCCCACAGAGAAAGAAGGATCTCGCAAGAGTCAACAGACAAACAGGCAGACTGTCTCTCTCTCGCGCGCGAGCGCACGCGTGGCTCTTGCAACGTCAAGTCATTGGAAAGAAATTGAAAAGCGGCTCCGGACTCAAATGAGGAAGTGAGGGAGGGAAGGAAGGTGACTACGAGGGGGCTACAAATTAATGTACTTCCTTCCTACGAGCTCTCTGGCCAGCCAGCCGACCGACCTCCTCTGCGGGTTTTGCCAACTCAAAGTCGAATTGATGGAGCACAGTCGCCAGACAGATCGTCGCCTCCATGTACGCAAACTGATCCCCAACGCACTTGCGCTGGCCCTGCAAAACGTTAAACACACACACACACACACACACTCACACACAGAGAGAGAGGTGACTCTGCGTGCGTTAAAAAACAAAGTCGGTGCCTTTTGTTCGCATTGCGTCGAAACGGGGAAAGCAATATTCGTAATCTCATCTGGGCATCTGTAATGAGATTAACAGACAAATGAGAAGAAGAAAATTCGAGGTGCCAAAGAAGGCTGCATAGCGAGCCCCGCTCACTGACTGACTGACTCCTCCAAACGGAAGGAACGCAAAGTCCGCCATGGTCTCTGTCGGGTAGAGAGGTCCTGACAATTCCCCGTTGGGATACTTAAACAGACTCTCAGGGGGCTCGTACCCTGCCCACCTGCACGCACGAGTGGACGATCGAAGAGAGAGAAAAAATAACAGAGAGAATGAAAAAGGAACGAAGGAATACACACACACACACACACACACACACACGCAGAGGGACCGAGGGAGGGAGGGATGGGCAGGTCTTCGAAGGCAGAAAAAAAACGTTTTTTTCTTTGTTGTCTCTTGCCCATCTACTCTCTTGTGTACGGGGTTTCAGATCCCTTCAGTCACGGAGAAATGCCGTCTCCCAACAAGCCCCCTCCCTCATTTTCTCCACCCCACGAGAACGAACACCTGCTTTACAGCCAGACAAAGTAGCCAGAGTGCTTCTGGCTGCATGCTGACTTTGGGATGTCTGGGTTTTTGTGGGGTTTGAAGAACCTCTCGGGATCGAATTTCATCGGATTGTGCCAGAAGAGGGGGGAGGTGTGGATGTTGTAGATGGCAAGGAATACGTCCTGGGCCCTCAAAATTCGGTACCTGCATTCAACTCAATTCGTGGACGGGTGGGTCAGTTTGTTTATTTGTTTGTTTGTTTGTTGAATTGAAGGAATTGAATAAAATGGCTGGCAGAGGGAAGGAGGCTGCATGAGAGGATGGGTGCGCGCTTTGTAAGCAACTGAACCTCTGCTCAGAAGAAGAAGAAAAAGAAGAAATCGTGTATCCTTCCAGACAGATGACAAGGAGGAACCAGCGAGGACACGCAGAAGGGGACAGGCAAGCGAATGAAACCACAAGTGCCTTTTCCTCACCCTCTTCGATTCCATAAAAGAGTAAAAGCAGGGAGGGAGGGGCTTCACACGCACGCACAGACACACAGGAGATGGAGATAGATAGATAGAGCGAGAGCGAATGATAACGAGAACGAGGCAAGCCGGTAGACAGGCAGGCAGGCAGGCAGGCAGGCAGACAAACAAAAAGACCGGGGGCATTTTCCCACTGCGCGACTGACTTCTTCCCGTCTGCAGCTGTCCACCTGTCATGCTCGAGGGCCCTCCTGCACATATACACACATTCACACACACACACACACACACACACACACACACACATTCACACGCGTATGCGCACGAACACAGGGATACAGAAAAAGAAATTCATGAGCAAGCACTCATGCGTACCCCCGCACGCGCACATCAACTCAAACAGAAGAGAACGGTACAGGACGCGTGACGCATGTGTGCATGAAAGACTGAGCACCAATCTAAAGGAAAGAAAAAGGATCGGAAAAATACAGAAGGCAGCCCACGCAGAGAAACTTTGAAACGGACAAGTAAGGGGAGGAAAAACGCCCCCCCTTTTAAGATGTGTGCCTCCTTACGGACGGACCTGATGAGGAAAGGAGGCTCGGGATATTTTCTCAGCGATTCGGCGATGCACATGCGCACTAGGGGCAGTTGGAGGATGTCCTTCAGGTTCGGCACCCTCCCCGTGTCTCCTTTCTCCCCCAATTCCTCTGGAGTGCCCAGAACAGCGTCCACCTCTGCCCGCACCTGCACCCATAGAAGTAATTCACAATAAAAGTTACAGACGTTTTGGGATGCAGGTATGCGAAGCAGCCAAAAAGGAATGTGTGGTGACCAGACCACGAAAGCTGTGATGGACAGAGAAAAGAGAAAGAAACAAAGAGGGAGGGAATTTGGCGCACGACCAGCCAGCATGTCGGCGACCCACTCCCCAGAAACAACATGCAGAAAGATACACCAACACACACACCTTTTCGAGTACTTCCCTGTTTTCGGGAAGAGACAGCTCAAAGAGGGCCCACGTCAGCACAGAAGCGGTCGTCTCGTGGCCTGCACAGAAGGGGAACACACGCAATCAAGAGAGAAAATTTTGCGCAAAAAAGAATGACCTCCGTTCGGTTGCAAAAGGTCTAGACGAACAAACACGTAGGGGCACTATGCACTCAATTGCAGGTTTTGCACTTACAAGCGTTGAGCTCCGTGGTGGCGGCGCAAGAAAGGCACAGGGAATGAAAACAAGCCTTCCTGCATGTCTGCAAAAGAGAATGCCCCCTCCTCCCACCCACCCACCCACGAACCCGCGATGAGCATTGTTGCGAGGTCATCCCGGAGTTGCTGGTTGGATGCGTCCTCTCCCCGCAGGTCGACCAGAAACCTCAACAGACTCGCGTCCCCAACCTGAAGGAAGAAAGCAACGAACAAGAGCCGCCACAATGTGCACACACCCAAAAACTGATTCACATCCAATGACTCACTGACTCTCCACCCCCCCCCCTTTCTGACGATAGCGACCCAAGATGCTGCTTCCACGCTCCACTCTCCCTGCGGCCTTCAAGAGATCCAGGTGGTGGCTCACGTTTGCCAAGATCATAATTCCCCGATGATGCAGAAAACTGACTCATACACTGACAGATGCCTGCCTGCCTGGCTGGCCGAGTGCCACCCCGACTTACTGACTAACGAACGAACGAACGAACTGACCTTGTTGTAGTCCCTCTGTTTGAGGTCTTCGAGGTCCTCCGGTGTCCTCCCGGCCTTTGCCTGCAGGCAGGCATCATGCAGGGAGGGAGAAGGGGAGGGAGGGATTCATTGCTTTTTTTGTTTTCGTTCGTTCTTATGACAGTTCGTCCAGTCAGTCAGTCAGTCAGTCAGTCAGGCAGTCAGTCAGTCAGTCAGTCAGTCAGTCAGTCAGTCAGTCAGTCAGTCAGTTTTCTGACCTCAGTTATTCCTTTCTCGCTCGCCTCGAACAACCCAAAGATCACCCCCAGCCCGCCTGTCCCTATTCCTCCGACTCCACAGTTCTCGGGGCAAATCCGAGACAGGAACGAACTCCGCGCACAAAACGAAAACACAAACACACATGCATCGATAAGAAGGTGGCGACAACCCACACACACCCCTTTACACTCCCACGGCCACACAGAAAGAGAGAGGGACAGAGATAGAGAAAGAGAGGACAAACCTGTTCGATTAAATCATCCAAAACGTCATTGACGATTTTTCTCTGCGCCTCAAATTTCCTCAAGCGCGGAATCAGAAAGTTCGCAAACGGGAGTTTCCAGTATGGAACGATGATTGTAGATCTGCACGCACACACACACACACACACACACACACACACACATGAACACACCTTCATTGATACACGCGTACATACGCGCACGCAGACGGTCACCAAAAGCAGAGAAGAGGAGATCGCGTGTGAGAGACAGAGGAGAGAAAAGAGATGGAGGAAAGAAAAACCTTCTCGGACAGGAGTTACGGCACTCCAATGAAGGCAGCAGAAGGGAACAGAAGCCAAGACGAAGCAAGGAGAACCGTTTCTTTCTGACTCGCTTCCAGCCCGCCCACCCCCCAAACGTTCACTGACCTGTGCTCCGCCTCCTGTAGGAGTCCATACACTGCTTCAATTACCGGAGACTTCTGCAGACGCTCAACAATCGTTCGCATTTATTTCGGGCGTTCGTTCGTTCAAGGTCGGATCAGACGCACACACCAACACGCAAAGGCACAAACAAGGCAGGAAAAGAAAGAGGTTCCACTCATTTCGCATCACTCGAACGGGGCGACGCCTCCTGGGGAATGGACCAACAGGCATTTTTGTGCTCCCTCTCTCTCTTTGCCTTGGTTTATGTCTCCACTCCCTCACCCTGCCCAGTTTTGTGCTTTGGATCTGCCCCCTCGTCTGTCATTCCACACATTTTGATTTCGTCTTTTTTTCTTTTTTCCACCGGCCCCCTCGACACAAAAGCCCTCATTTTCATACGAAAAGAATGAAGAAAAAAGAATTCTGTATGAACATTAATGCTTCCACCAGCCCCCTCGACACACAAAGCCCACAGCCCGCTAGTCCACTGACGTCTGTGACAGAGTTAAAGTCAAAATTGAACACGCAGCGCCCGATGATGTCAAGAGAGACAGAGTTGAAGTAACTCTCCATGTCCACTGTCTCCTCGCTGCAGCAGCCGGACAACAATCGATGCATACATGCATCGGAGAAAATCTCAATGCAGTGAAAGTCCGCAGAATTCTTCGTCGGATCGAAAAAGACAAGGTGAAAAAGACGGGAAATCTGCGATCCTCTCTTAATCGCTCCACACATACATACATATACACTAACTACGGTCGGCCAACCCGTCAGACACACATACATACATACATACACATACATAGAGACAGAAAAGAGACCACTGACCCATCGGCTTTTCCCCGCAGAACCCTCACCATGTTCCGCGTGCAGTCGCCGAATTCCCCCACCTGCAGGATGCATGTGTGAACAGAATGAAATTAACACGGTGCACGAACAGAATGAAACGACCGGAAGGAAGCCTGTGGATACGCACACACGTGGATAAACATCAATTCGTCATTGCATCTTTCCATGCTTACTTCATCGCATTCGATCACACACGTACACGCGCACATCTGTACAGCCTCATCCCCATCAGCTTCTTAACACTCGTTCCTGCCCTCCTCTTCTCTCTTCTCTTCTGCCAACGAGCTCAACCCAGAAACCTGCCTTCTCAGCTCCTCTCTTCCTCACACATCCTCCTCATCATTCCTCGAGGATGCTCTCTCTCTCACTCACCATATGTTCGAGCCACTTCTGGTGAAATCCCGGGACGATCGCCCGTCGCCGTGTCCTCCACGTCTCCAGGTCCGCAGGGATCAGCCCCTTCCCCATGATGGGCTCCAGAATCTCAGCCAACACCCCCTTGTCGTACTTCGTACTGGACCCTTTCAACAGGTGTTTGGCAACTACAGGGTCTGACACAACCATGAAGGACTTGGGACCAAACGCTAGCTTCAAAACCGAACCAAACTGGTTGTAGAAGCGGAAAAGGTCCAGAAAAATGGCATCCGGGTCCGACACTGTGCCTGCAGCTACAGGTGCTCTATCATAGCTCGGCATGCCGTTATAGATCTGATCAACGTTTGAGACGATCAGAGCCAGGGAATCGCCGAAACCGACGGGGCTCCCCTGCTTCCCCCTTGGAAAAAACCTGTTCAACCAATTTGCTTTCTCTTCTATTGACTTCAGCTGTGCCTCCCCCTCCTCAATTGGCGAGACGGTATCGCCAGCATGACTTTCAAGAACTGACCCACCCTCCTCACCCCTTCCCCTTCTTCGTAGAGATCCCAGGTGTCCCCTCGAGGGACTGAAGGCAGGACTGGTAATGAAACATTCACAACAGACATTCAGCCACCCCAAGAACAGGGGGCACAGTACGAGAAGAACCTTCATAAGAAACAACGGGCGGGACTTTGCCATGGACGAGACGCCACAAGAAACAAACAACAGAGTTCAGACTCCTCAACGAACTACCGCTCTCATCGGATCCACCAAGAGCATCAACTTCAAACACGCAGAGGAACCAAGACTGGAGTCAGGGAAGGATCGACCGGTATGCACGTGACAGGTGCAGGGTGAAAGATGCAGGAAGGTGAACGAGGATGTGCGGGGCCGACCCCGCGCCGGGGACGGGCGGCCACGGACCGCGGGTCCGGCCACTGCGCGGCCAAGTCTTTGGGCTATAGAGCTCCGCCGAGCTAAATCTGACAAACTGGAAGGATTCGGAAGCCAAAGTTCCGTGCTAGCCGATTGACGTTCAGTTCGGGGGCTTGCACGAGGATCAAGAGATGAACGGTGACCGGTTGTCCAGTCGAGTATACGATATTCGATCTTGTGTATTGCTGTGTGGCTACTCAACACTAGGGTGAGAAAGTCAGCGAGTCAAAGTGAAAAAGTATATCATCTGTTGTCAGTCTGTCTCGCAAGAGAGAATGGAGACTCTGACGAATTGTCGGAGTGTTGCTTCGAGGTTGAGGGCTGCAGCTCCTCTTGCTCTCTCTGATCTCGGAGTTTGCGCTGTTGTTGTCGGAATTCTTGGGTTTCTTCTCAGCTTCCTTTGCACACTTTCGTGGTTTCAGCTTCTTTGTCTCAGTTTTGTTGTTGGAGGATCGGGAGCTTTTCTTCTTGATCTTGTGCTCACCACTCTCACTGAGGGTGTGCACACTCTTGTCCCGAAAGAATGGGACAAAACCGTTCGATCCAGATGCCTGTTTGACCTTTTCTACTACTGGTGGAATGACCTCCGTCTTTACTTCTACATCAACAGAATCATTCTGATCGCTTCTCTGAAGCCGAAGGGAAGAGACCTTGAGGATTTGTTGAGGGGAATGGACGAGGAAGTCGTCAGGGCCCTCTACACAAGGGGTCTGGTCAGATTGTTGCCTGAGTGGGTCCAGTCTCTGTACTTCGGCCCAGAGGCAGAGGAGACAAAGGGTCTAGGCGCCCTCCCCCCTTCCCCGTCAGGTCAGGCAATTTTGACACAAGGAGAAGACCAAGGAGGGGTCCTGGCTGGTGCCCTCGAAGGAACATCGGGTCGCACCGAGGTTCCGGTTCCTTCCAGACGTGAGCCCGCAGAAGCTGCCTTGCATGCTCATGCCCGTCCAGAAACCTCCGCAGAACTTCAACAGGACGAACCCAGTAGAGGTGAGTGCCTTGAAGAAGGTGGGGTTTTGGAGTGTGTGAGGGAGGACTACCCGGAGATCGAATATCCCGTCGGGGCAGATTTGGCGGCAGTTGTGTTCCGCACCCATTTCTCCCCCCTGTTCGCGTCTCTTGACTCCTGGCGTCTCCATGTCTCCCGAATATGTCTCTTCGGGTCTTTTGGCCTGGCGATGACAGCCCTATTGACGGGGACCCCGAGAGGACGGCAGATGGGTGGGGCAGCACTGGGCTCTGTGAGTCGCCTGCTCCAGCCTCTGTGGTCTCACATGCTGCCGTTGCCCTTCAATTGGTGGGCGCTGGCCGCAGGGGGGGGGTCTGGAATTCTGGCAGTGGCCGCTTTCCGTCTCCAACCCGCGGCTTCGGGAAGTGAATCGATTGTGCTTGCAGAGAAAGGGAAGAGAAGGGAATCGGATAAACGGGGGGAAGAGGGGGAATCTCGTGGGCGTCCGGGGCAGTGTGTGGTCGCATTGCGGTCTTCAGACCTGACTGCGTGCCTTGGGCCGTTGCGATCGATGGAGAGGGCAGTGAGGGGACTTGACGGGGTCCATGCAGGGGAGGGCGAAGGGGAAGGGGAAGAGGACTCGACTGATGCCGCCCCCCGGACCCCCACGCCCCCCCATGGGGACAGAACTCAAATTGAGATCAGTGATGAGGGGGAGGCAGAAGGTGGAGAGGGCGGCGATGTGGAGGAGAAAATTAAAGGGTTGAGAAGGCGGACAGCTTTGCCTTCCGCGGAATCAAGCTAGCTATACCTCACCAGCTTAACACGCCAAGAGCTGAACTTCCTTTTCAACAGAAATCAATTCAAGTCCTAATAAATGCAAAATTGTAGATAAATTTCAAACTCATTTTATTTGGTAGACGGTAAGAATACCAATTATTAGATCTGCCAGTGAAACTAGCAGTGAAGCGCCTAGGCGTTTTCCCTGGAAGCTGCACATCGGACATTCGACATTAGAGCAAGAAGCCAATCCTCCGGACATAAATCCTATTCTATCCTATCTTATAAAAAAAATAGAAAAAAAAATTATATTAATACTGATATGATATTGCAGTGACTAGATGATTGATTGATTAAAATCCATTTATTTAGCGATTTATGTTCTACTTACACCAATCTTGTAGTGTTACATAAAATTAATTGTATAACAATCACCCCTGACCCCCCCTTTGTTACACATAAAAGTGTGTAACAATTAGTGTGCAATAATTTTAGACAAATCCACCATCTCTCTCATGGGTACCCTTCTGCTCCCGTCTTTGCTCTTTTACTCTTACCTCCAGTGCTCAAAAATTGTCCCTGCCGCGTTGTTGACGATACAATTGCTCCAAAAACAGAACCGTCAAACCGTTTTTAAAAAAAAAAAGAAGACGAAGATGAAACGTGATGATGATGATGATGATTGAGGGTTAAATCCTAGATTTAGTGACGCCAAATCCCAAGCCACTAACAAGGCTTTGAGGACAACCCAGAGCACACATTCATGGGGGGGGGGTGAGGAAGCCTGCATGCCAGTCAGATTGATTCACCTCAACTTGCCTTATCGACGGAATGGACCTTCTTGAGACAGTTGGCTATAGCTTTGGAACCGCTTCTAGGCAGGATTGTGCACAACAGCAACACCATATCCTTTATTTTCTTCTCATTATCAGAAGTGCCCCTCCCGGTTGCACCTGCAACGCGTTATGCGATCTGTATTCTTATATCAATTAGCCCTTTCTGCTTGGCAGTTTCATACAGTTCTTTCAGCCTGTTTCGTTCCCTTTATGTGTCCTTATATTCTGTTAGGACATGAACCTCATCTTTGATCACACACGAGGGGGATGAATATTTATCGCACAGCCGTTCCGGTTGAGTTCTATCTATATCCCCCCCTGTGAGAGCCTTAAAAAGCGTAAGGAAACCTGCGGAGGACTGCAACAGACTCTTTAGCAGAGGTTCAACACTGCACTCTATCATTTCACTTCTTAGACGCCATTTCCTTTCTCTTAGAAGGTGCATGGCCAAACGCTGTCTGGTCGGATTCTCTAATTGGAAAGGGGAGAGATTCGCAAAACAGGGGAAAATTCCGTCTCTGTCTCTAACGTTTCTAGTTTATTCTTTCAACTAGTCGAATAGCCAGGCACCCTCTACGATCTTTTTTGCCGCCCTTTTCCTTCTGCCCTTGCCCTTCCTTTTAAACTTGTCCCCCACCGTGCTTGGCAATGGAGGCCACAAAAGGGAGCAATCTAATCTAGAATTTAATGGAACAGCAAGCCATTTTACTGTCTTAATGAAGAGTTTACACGAGCCAGCCAAATACTCATTCCACACTGCCCGGGGTAGAGCACGGTCGATCGATTTGATGCATTGAATGAAACTCTCACTCAACTTACCAAGTAGAGAACTGAATGGCTCAAGAAAGAGAGAAAGAAGGGAAGGTGAAACAAAGGAGTGATGGAAGAGACCAAAACAATATCGAACAAAACGTAACTGTAATGCATCGAGGCAGGCAACATCTGTCTTTCTCAGCAGGATCGCTTCCAGTCCATACAGCCCGACTGGCAGCCAGAGGGCCTTGAACAAAGTAATTTTAGAAAAGGGAGAAACAAAGCCTAGAGAAGAAAGAGTACCAAACACAGCCTCCAATGCCTTCTCTGCCGTCTCAATGAGGGCTTCGACTGTCTTGCTAAGGTCCCCACCCTCGACTGTCTTGGTAGACCAGAGGCGCGGCCTAGACAGAGGGACAGATCTATAGGCTCTACCGACTTTAGCTCAGTCTGAAGATCTCTGTCAGCTAAAGAATTGGATATAGGAAGATCTTTAGCCATTCGTAGAGTCGAAAGCTTAAACGTTGAACTAGTGATGCTAAGATAGAATAGACTCACGACGGGCCAAACGGAATGAACGATCTCAGCGTCAGAGATGGCTGAGTGCAAACTTTTTAAAGCCTGGTCCCCGCGCGAACGCAAAGACAAGCTTTCCGGGGCCAGACAGACAGAACGCGGCGGCGGGCGATCAAAGCAAAGGCAGCGCGCATGCGAGAAGGACCGAACGGCAGCGGCGGGACGGCGTCGGGAGGTAGGATACTACAGTACTTAATGCATTCCTAAAAATGATCGTTTGAATTAATGCACACTAATAAAGTGTGTACTAATTCATTCATTAAAATTCTATTAAAACGTGTAACAAAACAATGTGTAACAAAACATTTTGAAAAAAGTGATTGTGTAACCTTAGAGGATTGATATAGTTCTACTATAGTTCTAGGTCCAATGTACGTTAAAAAATCAGATTGAAGGTCTAAAACAGTTAGAAATGTGGTCCAAACCAGGGTCCAGATTTTTTAAATGAGATTTCTATCGGATAAGACAGATGTTTTTATAAAATTTCTATAGTATTTCCAACATATTTGTGACATATGTTTCTACCATATATTTCTTCACTTTTTTGTATTAAAGGGTAAGGCGATATGAGACGCAGCTAGACATGAGAATACAAACGAAAATTGTATAAATTTGTGTTTACAAGACAGGCAAACAAATTTTTAAGGCTTTTTTCTTTAAAAAAAGATTACCAAGAACCGAAGTCGATTACTTCGGGGAAGGCCACAGAGAGCAGACTCCTCGCGTGTTCATCCATTCCATAATTGGAGTAGAGCTTCACATTCTCAAGAGCTGGCAAGCAGTCCGATTCTAAAAGTTTCAGCAGAATGTCTGTCACCCCTCCGGTCAGATTGTTATATTGAATGTGAAGACGCTCCAAGGGAGGGGGAGGCTGGCTCATCCATGCCTCTGCGAGTGCCTGAAACCCCGCGTCTGTGAGCCTTGTTGACGTCGCCACGAGTGTTCTCAAGCAAGGCAGCTTCTCTGCAAGCACAACCTCTGACAGGGCCTTCGCCCCCTCAGTCTCCAGTGAGACTTCATGTAGTTGAAGCTTACGGAGAGAAGACATCTTCCCACTGTTCAAGCCCTCACACAAGGCAAGGGTTGCTTCAGGCGCACGAACAGTCCTCACGCAAAGCTCTTCCAACCTGCGGAGATTCCCAGAGCTGAGGGCGGTTGAAAAGACTTTGACTGCCGCCACAGCACCTCCGGGGAAACTGCCGCCACACGCCGTCAGACACAGGCCCACCTCAAGCTCTCGCAATGCGGAGATATTAGGAGAGTTCAGGGCAGCAGTAAGACTCTCAACCCCCCCCATCCCGACCCACTTCAAATCTCGGAGCGCAGGGATTTTGGCCCCATTCACAAGGGCGTGCAGACACTCAGCGCCCTGTGAGTCAATAGGGGGGCATCTGAGAGACTCTAGGGCTGGCAGACGTCCAGCACCTCTGCAGAGGCCCTTTAGGAGTGACACAACTGATTCGGAGCTTTGCTTTTCGATGAAAATCTCTTCCAAAGAATTCATGCACGCGTCTGCGTGCGTCAAGGCTTCTCCCAGCATTTCCCCCCCCGATTCGCTGAGCATGTAAAATCCCTTGAATGCAATTTTTTGGAGACTGGAAAACTTCCCTTCTCGAATGAGATCGGCCAGTCTCGTTACTGCCTCATCAATGTTCCCGTCTCCCGAAAGACCGAGGTCTACCTGAACTCTAGGACCCATTCGACCTCGAGATAGGCCCTCACATAGAAAAGGAACCGAATCGCACGGACCCAAAGCTATCGTCAAAGTACGGAGGGAAGGAACCTTCCCTGTACTCAAAACCTCCCCAAAATCAACGAAACCACTCCCCTCCCCTTCCCCCCAACATTTCACATCCAAGGACAAATCCTCAAGGCAAGGAAGGCCCCCCTCACCCAAACCCTGCGCCAATCCCCCTATCCCCACATCCCCCTCCTCCCTCCAATTCAGTTCGAGCGTCTGGAGTGCCGGACACCCCCCACAACCCAAAGACGCCCCAAGCTTCCATATGGCACCGCTGTCGGTAACGATACTCAAACGGCCACGCAAATCCAGTCTGAACGTCCGAAGCAAAGACAACTCCCCTCCCTGGATTGTTTCTGCTATGGCTTCCACTCCCTTTTCTGCATGCCCATTGTGCATCTCAACGTCCAGGGTTTGCAACAAAGGTGTCTTACCTGTTGACAGGCTGCGACTAAACGCCGCAAAAGACTCCCCTGTCATATCACTGCGGTTCTGCAGCGTCAGGCTTGTCAACTGCGACAAGCGCCCTGCGTTGATAGCATTGGCAAATGCAACAACACCCTCGGGACTCTCGCCCACGTTCCCCCCCGTCCGTGGGATAACCAGCTCTTCGAGAGACGGTGCACCGTCCACTTGCAAAGCGGTTGCAAAAGCAAGCAGCTGCTCCGCGCTCATTTGGGACCAAAATGGGCCGCCTAGATCTAGGCGTCGCAGTTTCGGGAAACGCCCCGGAAAGGCGAGGGAGGCAGCAGCTCCTGCAACCACAGGTGCTGTTGCAGCTGCGTAGATGTCAAACAACACATTGCTGCTCAAGTCAAGTTCTTCCAACTCAGCTAACACACTCGTACAGAGGAGTTGGCGTATCGGGGAGTAGTCTCTTTCGACTGGCGTCACGTGAGAGAGCGAGTTTCCCTTCAATATCAGGACTCGCAGGTGAGGGACCGACCGCGCTGAGAGGGCAGAAACCAAGTGCTTCAATCCCTCTGCCATCATTTTGTTCCCTTCGAGGTCTAAAATCTGCAATCCGTTTGTCGTTTCTTTTGCTTTCAACGCCTGTGCGAGTGCCTCTACCCCCTCTGCCTTTGCTCTTGTTCGGGAGAGCTTGAGTGACTTGAGGGCAAATGGACGGGATGCCGAGCAGATTCCCTCTGCGAGCGCACGGACCCCCGAGGGCCCTAGCGGATTGTCACTCAGGTCCAGACTCAGGAGGGCAGGCAGCCTGCCAGAGGAGAGGAGGGAGCCCAGTCCTTCCATGGCTGCCTTGCGAAGTCGATTTTCTGCAAAGGGCACATGATAGTAAGTTGATTGGTAAGTGCAATCAAGAACAGGTCTGAGAAAGAGAGAGCGGCAAGATAGGCGACACATCATACGAAACATCATATAAGAGAAAAGGTAATAAAGAAATGAGACGTGCACGAAATAAGCAGGAAGTTGAAAAGACAAAAGGAACAGAACAATAAAAGGCAGAGCAGAGAAAGAAAAGAGGACCTGCGCACGACCTTACGCCTACATCCATAAACAGGCGCCCGATGATAAATCGTGAGACGCACGCGCGCGCGCGCACACACACACACACACATCCACGTACGCATGCACGGAAATACAAAGGCGCCAAGTTAGTAAGCAAACGTCAATTCTTACATCAGGAGGAAATGCGAATGAATAGGCCTGCAGACAGAATTATTCTGACTGACCGCTGAGGCCCAGATGTTCCAGAGACTCGGGGAGAACGTTGAAGATGGAAGGAGCCGCGGGGCCGAGATCGCAGTCTGCAGCAAGGCAGTCAAGGGGAGGGGAAGAGCAGACAAAACCGAAGAGAATAGGAAGCCAGCCATGACCTTGGCCGAGCATAAGGAACCAAGGATCTCTCCTTTTCTTGCAGGATGCTGCTCAGTTGGAAAGCGCAAGGGGGAGGGGGGGCTTTCAGATTGAGAGAGATGCGACCCGTCTGAGAAGCCGGAGAAAAACTCTTCTGAAGGCCACGATCGAGTCAGTCAGACACGACAAAAACATTTGAATAACATATTTGTTCTTCTCGCTTTGTTTGCTACCTTGCTCTTCTCTTCCCCAACAGTTTTTGCTTCCGTGTTGGCTTGAACAAAGAACTCTCGTCGCAGCGTCAGGTTGATGTTCAGACGACTAACCGGAAAGGCTCAAAGTCTTCGAACGAACCCCAGGCAGCCCGTCTGGCCCCTCTCCTTGTGGTGGCAGAAATAGTTCAAGGAGGACGGGCAGACACGGATCCCTGCAGACATGTGCACCTGGGGGGGGAGGGAAAGCGCATATTTCATGTGGATGTCTGTACGTGTAGGTGTGTACGTGCGTGCAGTGGATGACTACAGTTTATGTGGAAGAGCGGAAAGGCTCAGTGACTCGCGCTGCTCGCTTCTGCCCGGCCTCTCGCCTTCATTTGTATCCTGCTGCAGCTTCTTGTCTTCGCCTGCGGCGTTGGGTCTCTCTCTTCGTCTCCTCGTGTCCTTTTCTGCCTCTGTTCCTAGCGGCTTTCGTCATGTGTGATTGTACGGGGGCTGCACAAAGGAAGAAATTTTTTGATTCCCACTGACCGCATTTAAGGGTCTCCAGCAGCACATTGGGCCCCTTCCGAATGGAGGTAAGCAGAAGCTTCAGCTTGGAGGCACTTAGAGAGAAACCTGCGGAAGGAAGGAAGGAAGGAAGGAAGGAAGGAAGGAAGGAAGGAAATACATTTGATGAGGAAGGAAGCCCCTGTTCACGAATGAAGACACAGGACGGGCACGGACACGTCCTTCAACGCGTTGCATCTGTTCCCCCTCTCTCACACACACAAACATGCAGACATGCAAATACACACACACACACACACACACACACACACACAGAGAGAGAGAGAGAGAGAGAGAGAGAGAGAGAGGGAGAGATAGATTGATAGATTGATAGATAGACAGACAGACAAACAGGCAGAGAGACAGAGAGAGAGAGTCAGAGGGACAAAAAAAGAGAGGAACTCGCTGGCAGAGAGTCTGATGAGGTCGAAACACAAAAGCCGGACGATCCGAAAGGGAGAGGGACAAATGAAGACAGCGAGAACAGATGCACAAAGAAGTCACGACAACGTGCATCCAGAGAGACATTTCTTTCTCAGACACAGTGAACCCACCGTATTTGATCCCCTTTTCCCTTCTCATCCAATAGCTTCCTAGGGAAGAGAAGAGAAGAGACGAGAAGATACTTTCGACAGTGTCTTGGAGACACGCTCCCATGCAGATCGCTTCCCGCTTACTTGATAAGTCAAGGTTCTGAAGAGGAAAATCGGTGCGGCCCTGCATTCGGTCAGACGAACACATTATTATAAGCATTCAGACACGTACATACAAGAAAGAAACAGTCAAAAAACCACCTCAGAGGTTATCACCCACAGAGGTGCAACAACCTAACCAATGCGCCTTCTGATCACATTCAACTTCATACAGAAAATCCAAACCACAGGGAAGCAAGAGACATGCCCTCCAGTCCGGCCCAGCTGACCTTCCTCTTGAACTCCAGCAGAAGCCACGCCACGCCGTAGCCGCTCCTGTTTGAAGCCAGCTCTGATATTGCCTGCAGCAGAAAAGGACCAGAAAGCCTCGTCTGAGAAACACTGACAAGCCCATCCGAGATATTGTGGAGCCACAGCTTGTGAAAGATTGCAGATTGATTAGACCGAAAGGTCAGTCAAAAGACGGTTGAATGTTATGTGAGATGGAATGCCACGCACCTCTCCAGAAGGACGAGCGTGTTCGAAGAGCACAGAGAGTTCACTGTCCATCCTCTGCGCAGATGTGCCTCTGGATTGTCGGGAGTCCTCCTCGCCTGCGAGCAGGGCGTCGTTCAAGAAGTTCGGAGACTGCAGACTGAAGCCGCCGTCGGGAGGACAGAGCAGCGGCGCACCTGGCGGGGAGCTCTCGACGTTCGTGGTTGATTGCGACATGTTTCCAGGAACATACACTGCTAAAGCAAGGAAGTGGCAAGCTATACACAAAAGAACAGCTGGAACTGAGTGACAACTCCCGAGACTGCATGTCACTCTAAATTGAGACAGAGGGAGAGACCCTCAGTGGCGGCGCGGCGATGACG
>JAHBMJ010001048.1:0-13621 GCA_018398765.1 Chromera velia | reverse complement strand
GATGACGCGCCGCCGCCGCGCGCCACGCCGCCGATCGCCGCCCGGCGTCCAGCCCCCCAAAAATAAAAAGTCCTCGATCATGATGCATTGACTATATAGCTCCTCAAGCATCGATCTCCAACCAAACAAATCAGCAGACGAATTCAGAAGAGTCAGGCGATTCCAGTAAACACCCCAAACATTCAATTTGTCTCACGTTCGTCTTCTGTACAGAGAAATCTGAATCTTGATAGTCTGCGGGGAGTGTTGCGCAAAATGATTTGCATCTCTGTCTCTTCGGGAACGTGCAACCCTTCGGTTTCTGACATTTTGTCTGTTGTAATTGATGTCCATCACTTCTTCCGGCTGTGTCCATGTGTGTCTTTGCCTTTACCTCGACCACATTGTCCCAAGAGTCAATCCTAGAGTCAGGCAGACGCTGAAGAAACGTCGGAGGACACCCAGTCGAACGACCAGCGCAATGTGAAAAAGCCTCAATTTCGTTCCGGCCAGCCGGAGCTCTATGTACAGCTAGGGGGGCACACTCCTCTTCTGATCACCCTCTTAGCATAGCCTTCTTTGCGACGCGTGGTGTACGGGAAGGAGGTGATACGGTTGAGAACACGTGGGAATGAATATCTTCCGAGGAGGAATTTAGAGCAACCCTCTGTTGCCCCAAAAGGATATGCAGGGACGGATGTCGTTGTGCTCTGGTAAGAGGGAGCAGACAAGAGGCGGCGGAGAGGGCAAGCAGGAACGAGGAAGCCCACTCGCTGACAACCACCAGTTTCTCACGTATGAGATGATCAAAGTCCGCCAGAAGGTGAGCGAGGGACTGTATATGAATACGTGTGTGTGAGTGGGAGGGAGGGGAAGCACGTTAAGAAAGGAGACGGATGGTGAGCAGCAGTTTGACCTGCATGGTGAAGATACGAGTCCCGTCTCCTGCACAAGGTATACAAGGGAACTTCCTTTCTGTGCTGATTCAGAACCATTTGTGTCCACTTCATTTGGTACTCTCACCTCGGAGTCCTGTTCTTGCACAAAACGAAGTCCCTAACCCATAGGAAGGGGTGTCAACGGAGGCCTTAACGGGTTGACAGGGGCGTCGTGATCGTCGTAAAGAATGAACCACTGAGTCAATAATCCGTGAGATGAATATTCACTTGTCTTTGCTTTGTTAGAATGAGAGGACATCCTCCCCCCCATCCAACTCACAGTGATTGGTGTGATCAGGCAGGTAGAGAGGGCTCATCGGATTTTGGGTTTCTCTTTTGTTTGGTTCTAGATAGACTCGGAGTTCAATTCTCTGCCAGACAGTGCGCACACTTCAGAAAGCATTCCCGTCTATCAGTGTGGTTCAGTGATTTCTGGATTTTGCTTCCATCTCTTTTTCTGTGCAGAAAGGGAAGTTTGGGATAAGTCCTTCAGGAACCCCGGAATTCAACAGCCGCTCTCCCTCCCTCTCTATCTATCATCATTTTTGAGATCCTCTGAAAGTCAGTTGGTCTCGTTGTTGAAAAGAATCACTATAATTTGAGAGTTTTGTGATTCGTTTTTCTTGGCTTCAACATTTTTATTAGCATCGCATTTTTTTTTACGTCCGAAAAGTCGTGTGACCACAGAAGAGTCGGCAACATTCTAGGGCAACATTAGAGGAGAAAAAAAGACTTAATTCATCTGATCCTCTTTTTGCCTTTACTCAACTTTTCCCCTGTCTGCGTGCAGACGGATGCAGCGGCCTCTCTTGCAGGCGGTTGTGAAGCCCGGTATTGCTAACTTAAAGGCAGAGGTCAGTCAGGCACACGTCGCACCTTGAGAGAAAGACGGAAGACAGCATGGTGTGCGTGATGCGTATGGAGTCTACTTTCTTTCGATTTGGTTCCAGGGGTTTAGGGTCATCGTGGAGTGTTTGTGGCAGGGAGGGGGGACGAGGGACTACCTGCAAAGGGAAGGCCCGGAAGGGAAGACCAACAAATTTAAAATAAAACAGTGCATCACGGGTCATCACACTTTTGCCTACGTACACGCAACTTTCTTAACCCGTTACCAAGCCACTGAAAACAAACATAAAGTTCAAATGAAATCGATCCAGCCATAATAAATGCAGAAGCGCTAATTGCATGCCAGGAACGATCTTATTGGGACAGTCTTCTCCTCCACTGCGTCGGACTTTGCAATGAGGCCGTACGGTGGTGCAGATTGCCAAGTTGACGGCATGAGACGGTGGAAAAAACGCGGAGAAGTAGTAAAGTGGCAGACAGTCAGAAGGGTCATACTTTGATATTTGCCTCGTCTGTTCAGTCACCGTTTAGTCACACAAAGAACCCCACTTCGATCCTGCTAGATAGCAGACACCTACCCTTTAGAACTGTTTTCCGTTCATCGCCATCGGTAAGGTTCATTAACCCTTGTATGCATAGATTTGCTTCCCTTTCTGGACTCTGTCTGTGCAGAAAAGGGAAAGCGGGAAGTAAGCATGTCCCAAGGGGCCCCAGCCAAATGCAGAGTCCTTGTCGTGGCGGGGACAGGGGAGGTCAATGACTGCCCGTTTTTGAAATTACGAGAGAGAGGATAAGGTGGTTTGAATTCCAGCGATTCATTCATACGCCTTTTGATGAGACAAAGAAGCTGCGGGAGAAGGATCGATGCCCCCCTCGTGTTTGTGAGGGGGGCACTGGCATCTGCTGAGTGGGAGACAAAGTTGGAGATTGTGCCTACCTAAAAAATGATGAGACGCCTTCTGATGGCATTCGAAGTCTCGCCACAGGGCATGCAGAGAGTGCACGGATTTTTGTGGAGGTCCCTCTTGCTGTGTTGGTCGGGGGGGGCAAGATCAACCAAGTGAAGGGGAGATTCATGGTGAAGAAGAAGGCAGACGCCACGATCCCCCTCACGATGTGGGGGAAAGCCCAAGTCGTGAGGACAGGGGGGCAGCCCCTTCGGAGCCGATGCGCACGTGTGGACAGAAGGCGGTGTGCGCTATCTTGCGCAGTTTAGGCAAGATACCAGGAAAAGCGGGACACACGTGCTAACGGGCCTCAAGTGCGCAGTACTTGTTGTGACGGGGACAGGGGAGGTCGACGGCCGCCGTCTCGTTTTTGAAATTATGAGAGAGAAGACAAGGCGGTTTGAATTCCAGCGATTCATTCATACACCGTTCGACGAGACAGAAAAATCGGGGGAGATGGATAAGCCCTTCATGTTCATAAGGGGGGCAGCATCGAACGAGTGGGAAACAAAGTTGGAGATCGAGCCTACCCCAAAAATGATGAGACGCCTTCTGATGGTGTTCCCTTTCGAAGCCGACGCGCACGTGAGGACGGAAGGTGGGGTGCGCTATCTTGCATAATTCTCTGTAGGGCTCATCCAACGCGACCATTCCCAGTCGTCAGTCGCCCGCATGCCCCTCCTTCTCTGGCAGGAGGAGGCTGAGAAGGGGAGCCTGGAGAATGTGAAGAGGGACGATGAGCCCCCCCCCTGCCCTCCTCTACTCGTACCTCACCCCCAAACTTGGGAAGTTCAGGCAGAACGTCAGGTCGTACTTCCTATCCCGAACGCCCATCCCCTGGGCAGTGATGGAGGAGGTCTGCAACGACCTGGGCCCTCTAGACTCCCTCCTCATCCTCGTCTCGTCTCAGATCTGTTTGTGTGGCTCAGAGCCGAGGGGCCCCCGCCCTTTCAGAGAAGTTCGATGTGCTACATCAATTGAGCGATGCTCTGGGGAGTGAGGGGTTCATGAACTCAGTCTGTTGGAACAAGGTGATGGAGGCCCAGCTAAAGTACGACAAGGGGGGGATAAAGTCGTACATGGTTCGAACGAAAAGGGTGAGAAACTACAGGTCGCATCTAAAGCCTGCAGAAGTCTCAAAGGAGGACATCTGCTGCTTTGAGGTCGCAAGAACGGTGCACGACACCATGGAGCTTGTGGAAATCCTTGGAGAGTCAGCAGACTCCGTCGAAGACGCCACTGTTCTGTGCTACTGAGCGCCGTACAGAGATGGCTCAAGGCTAGGCTGGTCTGAGAACAGAAGCTAAAGGACTGGCCAGAAAGTTCACTTAAAAACAGGCTTAGGTTCAAATTCTCTGAGTCAGAGCAACACCTAGAGCTCCACATGACTCGACTTGATTCAATCTCGATCTATTGGCTAGCTTCCACTCAATCTAATCACGCATGGCTAACGCAGGAGACGTTAGAGACTGCCCCGTCTCCTTTTTGTCCTGGCTTTTGACCACAACAATTGGAATCTCCTCTGGTTCTGGACAGGACGGCATGTAGAAAGAGATGCCGCGTCTCCCAAGCATAGATCTGGTTAGGGACGTGCGTGTATTTAGTCGCCACCACAAAAATCAGTGGAACTACATAAATTGGGCCCGCTGCGTTGTTTCCTCGCGGCATGCCTGGGCATATCGATTTGTTCCGGGGCCCTGGGTCCTGCGCGGCCTACTTTGCGTAGCTTTGGCCCATTGCTTTGCCCGCGGGCAGCCCTAGGCGCCCGCGGCTGGTTTAAATAGCTGTAAGGCCCACCGCCTCCCGCGGCTCCTGGCGCGCCTAAGTAGGACATTATACCACCTCCAAGAAGTTTGAGAGGGTGTGGGAGATATGTAAAAACACCCTCGGCACTCAGTCCGACGGTTTCTCCCCCCTCAAATTCCTCTTTGCAACTTCCCGAGGGAGAGTGAGGGCACCAGAGACCAACCCTAACAAAGAAGAGAAAGAGGACGAGTCTGCGGCCGTACATACAACGAACCCTTCTGAGTCTGTTTTCGTCTCCCCGACTTCCTGAGGGCCTTATCCCTCCACGAAGCAATTGAAAAAGGCAGTGGCAACAGTTCAGAGGGGGTACAGTAGAGGGGGCATAGTCACCCAACCGTACGTTCGTTAGGGGGTCTGCATGGTCATGTGTCTACCACACTTACTCTCTCTCATTGGGGGGGGAGGGGGAGCATCAGATTCTGTCTCTCTATGGCTTCGAGCGGCTCATCGAGGTCATGGGACCTGTGCCATCTCAGACTACCGTAAATGAAGGGGGGGGAAAGAAAGCAGGGAAGGCAGTAGTGAAAAAAGACGGAAAAGGGAAGGGAGGAGTGAAAGGAAAGAAACGCGCTGCACGCACTCCTAAATATTTGGCAGAGCCTCTTTGAAAAGTGAATTTTGTGGTTTTTAAAGGGGGTTTTAGCGTGGTTTTAGGGGGGTTTTCGCCCTAGGGCCTCAGAAGAAGACTTTTTGCCTATAAATGAATTTTTGGCAGCTCATGACCAAAACGTGAACCAATGGTCATGAGTGCGTGCAGCGCGGAAAGAAGGTGCTCACAAGAAAAAACAAAGACCCCAAGCCGGTAAAACCATGAGAGGAAAGAGAAAGAAGAGGAAAGGCAAAGGAAGGCATGTGCGTTTCAACATTGTTTCGTTAAGTTGGACGAGGACTAGCCCTCTTGTGCACTCACTCATGCACACGCAGATGAAATCGATTTGCGCAGTAAGCCAACCCATTCCCCTTTCTTTTCCGATTCTTTCCTGAAGCCCCTTCCAGGTTTTTCCTTCCCCTTGTTTCATTAAGGGAAACACCACAACTATATGACGCCTAGCCATTGGGCATAATGATTACATGCCTTTCTTTTCGCCTTCTATAGCTGATAACCAACGGGCTAAGGCTTTTAGCCCCGACTTTTCTGCCCTTTGTCCTTTTCTGTTCTCCTTCTGGATGACCAGCGGGTAACAGTGGGTCGCTTCTTGTCCTGTTTTTGACTTTTTTTTTCTCTTCGGTTCCCTCCTTCACTCCATTTCACTCTCTATCTTTCTTTTTCACTCTTCCTCTCCCCCTCTCTCTCTCATTTCCATTCTCCCTTACCTGGCCATATATGTATCTATCGATGTCGACGTTGGGTCCTAAGAGACCACAAAAAGAAGAGAGGGAATAGAGATCGGATGAAGGCCTTCGAGGTCACAGATATTACCTAACTGCTGATGAGAGATGACCAGGGTTTTCTTTTAGCCTTCAAGGCATTACCTACCTCCAGCAAGTCGCTATGAAATACTCGACTACAACTCCTGAGCGGGCTCTCCTGCCTCTGGAAGAAGAGAAGGCCAGTGTAGAGGGAAATATAGAGATCGAATGAGGGCAATTAAGATCGCGAGGGGTGGTCTGACTCACCTAGTCGCCACTCCTATCGAGGTGTGGGTGAAGAAAGATGAGGAAGGATATCAAAGAGCTCAAGCAAGAGAGAAACCAGCACATAGGGAAAAGAGTGCCTGCCGCGTATAGTTTTTTGGAAGTTGGGGAGCATCTTGTCACAGAGTGGCATGTTGTGGATGCTGTGAGTTTTGTGATGATGGATCAAGAGTTCTACCCAGGTCAGGACTAGGATCAGGATCATCTGCCTGCATGTATCCAAGATTGACTAAGCAGTGAGCAACACTTAACAAAAGGAGTTTAGGAAAAAATAATTTTTCCTAGGATTTTTCCAGTATAAAAGATTGACTACAATCAAGTTAGATTCTGGACTAACATATTTATCTTTATGAGAACCACCAGGAATAAAAAAAACGTATACAAATCAAGGATTGTTATGTTATTTATGTACTAGAAGTACAAGCCTAGGTACAAGTATGGCGCAGTTATATGGTGGGCCATTAGTGGCTAGCAAGATGGAGAATATGAAGGATCGTACAACTTGAAGTTTTTCAAGTTAATACGTAGAATCTAAGGGCTATGAGATTTAGAGGCAAATATGTGTAAAGGATAGAAGACCATGTTAACTATAATTGACCTAGATGTTCACTTGGATACACTCGGACACTCCAATTCATGGAATGAGATCGACAGATTAATTGAATTGTATGTGATGGACTCGGAGCTGATTGATGCCTTATGCAGCCCTGGAAAGCTCTAGTCTGCGACGCAATGTTAGTTAACTTTTTAATTTCATTGAACAAGAAATGAGAAAGAAAATCCTGAACATGCACGAGCAGCGTGGTCCTGGAGCGTCCTGGAGCAGGTCTATATCCTCGTCCATATCTTTCCGTGACGACATCTACAGACTCTGAGGTTGCCTGTGTGAGTCACAGTGTGACTTTCTGCCTAGCTTTCTGCTCGTAAAGATACTTAAACTTCCATTAACCTAGCTATTAACACTTGCTATTCAGCACATCTCTCCGATCGAAGCCTTATACTTACTCACTCATACACTAGCTTATATGCACTCACTCACTCATGTAAGGGGCATTCCGCCTAATAAGAAGACTGAGTAATAAAGGGCTAGCAAGTGTCAGACAGATGTGGGCCGGACGGGGGACCTAGGCCACATAGCGTGCATGGGTGTATCACGAGGCCACGCATCGTGAAGTCGGGCATGCTTTCATTAAGTGCATGATTTTAGTGAAGTGCATGCTTGATGTGTCTGCTTGACGTCATCATTAAGAATGCTCGAGATTGATATTAACTGCTAGACCAAACCAACCGATGTCTGTCAGACTTTAACCACCTGTATCTGATATTACTAAGACTCCCGTAAAAACAGCTTACAACTCATCTATCTGCACTCACTAGTCCACTTATTGCACTTACTTGCTTACTTACTGACTGATGCCGCAGTGATGCGCTTGTTAAACTTCCATAATATAAATAGAATGGTAGTGGTAGCTAGAGTAGTAGAATTTTACGCTAGTACGTACAACTCTAGGTACAACCTAGGCTCCCCATATTAAAAAAAAAAATAATTGCCAAAAATTGATTTTTGATTTTCTTTTTTTTTTCTTTTCTAAACAACACTTGTGCATTGTGCAACACCCATGCAACACCCCAAACAACAGTTGTTCAGGTGTTGTTCTAGAAAATCCTAGAAAAAATATTTTAAAAAAAAACTAATTAGGTTTTTAGCCCAATTTTCTTTTTTTTTTCTTTTGATATGGGGAGCCTAGGGTACAACTTGAAGGCTGGGTTATAAAATCACGATGTCAGCTAATGATGGGGGCTAGGATGGGGACTCCAATTTTCTGCCCGCTGGCTTGCTCACTGGCTTGTACAATCCGCAAACCTCTATGCAACCTCTGTGTTGCGTCGCCGGCGTCAATCTGACACTGGATCAATTCTGCGCTTTGAAGCTATCCAGGAGAATCAGTGAGGCAGCCAGGCAGTCATTCATTCGTAAAGGCCAGCACACCGTCGCTTTCTGTCACTTGCCAAAGACCCGCTTCACAGCTGCTGCAACGTCTGCTTGCGCAAAATCCACTCGCAGCGACAAAACCTGCCGGAGGAAAGTAAAGGAAGCGAAAGAGAAGCAGCGCAAAGCAACGGTGACAGTGGCGTTGATTGTTGACCACGGTATAAAAAAAAAAGCTGAAAAAAGCTCACATACAGAGCAGGTGAACCCAGAGATCGATAGTGGTAGAGGAAGAGGCCAACGAAAAACAGAAGAGCGAAAGAGACGGAAAGGGAAAATCGAAAAAAAGAACAAAGAGAGCCAGCATTGATGGAAGACAGAAGAAAATATGCAAAGACTAGCAGAGACGAAAATCGCCCGTTTTGCAGTCGCGCGTACACGCGGAACTACTTCGGCTGAAAAATAGAATATGATAGTTTATTTCCATTTATCCTTGTGTCCCTCCGTCTTCCTTGTAGTGTCTCTGCCCCTCTCATTCTCTCAATCCTCTAGTTATGGAGACGGGGAGAGAGAAAGAAGTGAAGAGAACATATCTCCACATACTGACGGACGGGCAGATATGAGGAGAGTGAAGACAGAGGATAAACGCAGACAGAGGATATGAGGAGAGTGAAGACAGAGGATAAACGCAGACAGAGGATATGAGGAGAGTGAAGACAGAGGATAAACGCAGACCTGTTGCACTTCCTCAGGAGACAGACGAAGTTGAGCAGCTGCCCCTCCGGCTGCAAAGATCGGAATGGCAGGGGAGGGGACAGACGGATGAACGGAAACAGGTAGAGAAGGAAAGGAAAAGGGGACGAAGACGGAGAAACAACACACGTTTATTTTTATACACTAATAAACACAGACCCTCCCCATTTCTCTGCACGCATCACCTTCTCCCTGCGACCATGCCCTCTCCCCATTCCCACACACAGAGCCCCTCTTCCTCCCTTGCCTCTGACCCCTCCCTTCGTTCTCCCCTTGGAAATTCCGGGGTACCTCTGATTTTGCAGTATACCAACCAGCGAGAACATCTTCTCAAATACAAATCCAGACACGTGTTGCAATTTTCTTTCTTTCTTTCTTTCTTTTCCTTCTTTCTTTCTTTCTTTTTTTGCGAGCAATAAGGCCAACGGTGCATATGAAAAAAGGAAAAAGAGGTACACGAAAGAAAACAAGAAAAACAAGAAAACACCTCCCAGAAGAGACCAGCTCTGTGCAATATCCAAAGCAACGCAGCAATTGTGAGGTAGACAGGCCATCCATGACACACACAAGGCAGAGCGTATAATTGAAGTCAATGAGAGAGAGAGAGAGAGAGAGAGAGAGAGAGAGAGAGTCGATCGAAGAATAGTTTGACTGGCAACAGATGTGAAGAAAGAACGAAGGCAAGAAAAAAGTATGCCAGAAAAAGGACGAGAAAGAAAACGTTTGGCATAGAAAGCCCATCAGATTCATTTCACATCTCTCTTCCACGGACCGAAGATATCTTCGAATTCCCTGACTGTCTCCAGGTTCAGGAGAGTGCCGATGTCGTTCAGTCGGGCGAACCTTCCCCTTACTGACTGTTCGAGTGCAGAGGCGAAGAAGGACCCCAACTGACGGACGTCGGAGTCTAGTTGGAGAGCGCCGTGGAGGGAAAACCGCTTGGAGAGAACGGCTTGCTCGACTCTTTTGGTTACCTGCATACACGCACCCACCCAATTTTGTTCATCGTCTCTACAGAGAACTGCATATGAGATCATTCCACTTGCGTGGCAGGTCCCCGTTCCGAAGCATCAATCAACCATCATCCATTTTCTTCGTTTTGCCCAGCCGTGCATGCGTTGATGCGCGAGAGGTTCCAACTACAGCAAGGGAGGAATTTGAACACACCCCAGCCCACCTCGCCAGACACCCACCCTGTCTACGAAGAGGAGTAAAATCTCCCTCACGGTCGGAGACGGCAATGCCTTCCTCAGGTGTTTCACCAGAGTTTGCGCGACGCTGATGAATCTGCGGAAGATGGGGTCCTCGACCTGCAATGAATTTAGAGAAGAGAAGAGCGAGAAAGCAGTCGGTGTGCATGTACGGGAGGGCAAGTGGACGAAAGTGAACAAATGGGGAGGAAGGACCCAAGACGGACTAACACAGGAGGAAAAAGAAAGCAAAACCACAGAAGAGAAGAGAACAGAAGAGTTTTTGTCGAGCTGGTAGGCAGGGACATGAAATTTGAAAGGACAAGAAAAACGAAAAAAGAGATGCTGCTCGACAGATGGACAAAAGACGGAACCACGAAGCCGCACACCCGTCTGAGATGAGACACAGGGAGGCAACACGACGCACCTGAAACCGGGCAAAGTCCTCAGGGCTGAGGGTGTACTCAAAAGAGTCCAGAGGAGCGAGGATTGGGTTGATGTGGCACTGCAGGAAGGCAGAAAGGAAGAGAAACAATAACGAAGGAAGGGGGCGGCGGGGAGAGACACACGAGGGGGGGAAAAAAGCGAGGAAGACTTCCTATGCCCTCACTCACCATTTTCATCCTTTCATTTGATCAGATGAGCTGCTTTGCTTCTCCCGTCCCGTCCGACGCATGCATCGCCCGTCTTCCTTTCTTTGCCTCATGTTTGCCGTTCTCAGAAGATTTGGCATCACAAGGTCTCTGAGACTGTTTTCACTCCGAAAGCACACTCCTCTCCCTTCCTCTTCCTCCCAGGCCCCCCTTTTTGTCACAAGACATGCAGTCGAAAATTCCATCCTGTTCCTGCTATACATATTTGCGTGCCTGCTCCGTTTGGTTGGTTGTCAGCGCGCAATGCAAGAGTGGAAGAAAGACAAGAGACAAAAACACCGACCGACGGACCCTGAGCATATTCAGAGTGTCTCTGCATGCTATTGAGTGAATCGCTTCCAGGTCTGCCTTTGCCGAGTCCAGAGTCTGCGTCCATCCATCCATTCATGCATCCATCCATTCATCCATCCATCCATACGTCCATCATCCATCCATCCATCCATCCGTCCGTCCATCCATCCAGACTTCCATCCAAAACGAATGGGCAAGAAGAAGATACACACTCATGAAAAAACCCCGTCTTTGCGCAAGCAAATATCCGCGCGCGGAACAACCGCGCATTCCCCGAGACAACGGGACACACGAAGCAAGGGGCAAGGAAAGAAAGGAAGGAAGGCAAATCAAGATTTAATTCTCCCAATCCCCTTCCATGCCCCTTCCAGACCTGAAGGCAGTGTTGGAACATCAGCTGCTCAGTCGTCTGTCTGCCCTCAGCTGCACAGTTGTATTGGTTGTTTTGGCGAGGAAGCAAGAGGCAGGACAGAAAGTATTTGTTGTTTTGGTGACGAGGCAAGAGGCAGAACAGAAAGAAAGATCAGAAAGAGTGAGAGAGACATCAAAGGAGTCTCTTCACACTTCATCCACAAAAAAAGGAAACAGGCAGAGGAAAGCGCCGAACGAATGCAAAGCTCTCAATGAATACATGGCCCCAGGGCAAAAAACTTGATTCACAACGAGTACACACACACACACGCAGGGGGAGGGCGAGAGAGAGTGAGAGCTAAAAGAGAAAAAAAAAGTTGGAGCCAGGCATGTGCACACACACACACACACACACACACACACACACACATATGCAGGAATCCGCCCACCCACCCCGTCTCCTCCCATGAGCATGAGAGGTCGATCTTCCGTGTGTCTCCGTCTCTCCCCCTTCCCCAGGGCTCCCCTCTCCCTCTCCGTCCCCCCCCGTCCCCCCCTCGAACTGTCTCTGGAATCCTCTCTGGCTTCTCTTCTTCAGGTCCAAAACGTTAGAGATGGAGGCCTGCACTCCCCCCCTCCCCCCACACGTCAGATTGTGTGCGAATTTCACGCAAATTCAATTCCTCCATTCCGACATTCCTTCCAGGCATTTAGTTTCCGAAAGAGAAAGTAGTAAGAGTCGATAGTGTGAAAAGGGAAAGGAAGCATTCTGGAAGCGAATGTCAATCGAAGCAACAAAGCAGAAGAGGAAAGCCACAAAGGCGGTGTCACACACGCAACGAATTCTCCCCCAAGACAGAATCGTTCTTTCTCAATTTTCAGAGAATCAGGTCTCAACAACACGTATCTCCATGCACAACTCAGACAGGGACCAGAAGACTGAACAACTCGCGAGAGGAGACACGGGGGGGGAGGTGAACGAAGCGACTCGATGCCCTACTGACTGACTGACTGACTGAGTGAGTGACTCGCTGACTGACTGACCTGGACATTGCCGATTGAGTGGACCCACGAGAAAGCCGCTCCTGCACAGGAAAACAAAGAAGATAGAAAAAAAGAGGAAAATATGAGAAAGTGAAGATGCAAGAAAACAAGGATGCATACGGACAGATGAAAAGAGCAAAAGGAAGGAGAGAGACACTTGACTAACCCCCCAAACACCGAAGTGACCTACGAGCTTAAACAACAAACGCAATCGTCGGCTTTTCTCGATTTCTGTTGTTGGTTTCGTCAAAACAGTAGACCCCCAGCCGGGGGGCAGGAAACCGGATGAGTCTCTTTTGAATCACATTCTTTCTGTTTCTCCTCATGATACAAAAAGCTGAAAAAAAGGGAAAGAAAAGAAGAAGACGGAACGACAGACCAAAGTGGCCCCTGTTGCGGGCAGCTGCCGGGAGAAGCGCAGGGTCCGGAATCATTTCCTTCGGTCTGTATCTCCTCACATGGTCCCAATCCTGTAGAAAAAGCAAAACAAATCACAGGACCGAGGTTCCAGAATTAAAGGGCAGTCCTGGATAGACAAACTCTACAAGAATGCAGAACAGAGCTTCATTAAGTCATCTTAGCTGTAGAAGGAATGCAAAAGAAGACAACAGAAAGGACCAAACAAAAGAAATGCAACACAAATTCTTTCTTGTGCTTTGACCCACCTGAATATAGACCTGGTAGAGTCTCTTGCTCTCTCCCAGGTTGTCCAATAGCCTCTGTTTCAGGTCTGTGCTGATCAGAGCCGAGACGTGGTTGATCACAGAACAGACCACAACGACGTCAGAAGTCGAAATTGCTGCAGCAGATAACACACAAAGAAGTGCGGCGAAGGGGGCTCGGGTCTGTAAATGGAGGAAGGAATCGCCCACACGCGTACACAGGCACAATCTGAAAGCAGAATCACAAAGGGCGAACCTTTGAATGGATTCCCATCATCTGTTCAAACAGAGAGTCTTTGCCCAGAATTCATCTTCCCCTTCCGTAGAATGATCGACGGATAAGCAAAACATTCAAAAAAAGAAACCACACAAAGTCACCCCCTTCCTTCCCAACATACCACGATCAATGGAGCCAGCCAAAATGAAGAAGACGTCATCCACCAAAGTCGAAGTAAAATTATCGCCACTTCCAAAGTCCATCTCATCCTCATCCTCACTCTCCCCCCCGGCCCCTCCCCCCCCAGGAGCGTCATCGTCGTCGTCCTCCCAGTCCACCCGGTCGTACTCAACCATCGCAAATTGACTCTGCCTGCACA
>JAHBMJ010001047.1:0-36584 GCA_018398765.1 Chromera velia | reverse complement strand
TCAGTGAGGGTGGATTCAGGCCTGCGCCTGAGAAGGTGCAGGGACTCCAGGACTTCCCCAAGCCGGCCGACCACACTTCACTGCATCAGTTTTTGGGGTTAGGGAATTGGTTTCGGAAGTTTGTTAGGGGGTACAGCCAGGTTGCTTCCCCCCTTCTCTCTCTTCTCCGTACCTCAATCCCCTTTGTGTGGGAGCCTGTGCATGATCAGGCATTCATTGCTCTAAAGAAAGCTGTCCTTGAGCTTGCCACCCTTACACTGCCTGACCCCAGTCAGCCTGTCTACATTGCACTCGATGCCTCACAGTCGCATCAAGTTATCGGGACAGTTGCCATTCAGCGCTGTCAAAAGACAGGGGCATACCATCCGCTTGCCTTCGGCTCCCGCCGCCTGACCCCCACCGAGGCATGCTACCCAGTGAGGGAGTTAGAGCTGTTGGCGATTGTCCATTTTACGAAAGTTTGGCGTCATTTTCTGATGCCTGGGTCGGAGTTTTGGACGGACCACAAGAGTTTAGAGAATTTGGGGAAGTCATTTGAGCACTGCAGTCTGTGTGTGAGACGGTGGATTAAGTTTCTGGAGGAAGTGCATGGCGGTTCCGATCAAATATATTCCGGGGAGGGCGAACATCGTTGCCGACGCACTTTCCCGTAATCCGCCCCCTTTGGTCCAGTCCTCCCCTTCTGCCCCTTTGCCATCTGTCAGAGTGAGGCAACCTACCCCACCGACGGTCAGTCAGGCCGACAGTCCTGACAACGATGAGGTCCCAGGGCTTGAACCTGAGTATGAGGATGAGGGGGCAGTTGTTGGCGAGACCCGTTCTTTGGGGGGGGAACACGAGAGCACTGAGCAGCGTCAGTGTCGGACAGCTTTGAAGGTTGAGGGAGATGTTGATCTGCAGAGGCGCTGCAGAGAGGAGTATGCAAACGATCCCTGGTTTGCCCCAGTGCATACTCACCTGAAGAATTCCCCAAACAAACTCTCCTCCCCTCATCTGGTACCCCGTTTGAAAGGTCTCTCTCTGAGGGATGGTCTGTTGTTCTGGAGGGACCGCCTTTGTGTCCCTCGCTCACAGCGTACGGCTCTTATTCGGGAGAGCCCCTCATCTTCCGAGAGTACGCACTTCGGGGTCGGGAAAACCTACACTGTCAGTCGAATGGCAGAGAGATACTTCTGGCTTCAGATGTGGAGAGATGTACGCAGATTCGTTCGTGCCTATGATCCCTGCTAGAGAAGCAAAGCTCCCAGCCGAGCGCCACCCGGTCTCCTCCGACCGCTCCCTGTTCCCAACCACCCAATGGCATGGGAAGTCACTCAAATTGATTTCCTCGTTGGACTGCCCGCCTCCGGGGATGAACAGTTTGACTGTCTTATGGTTGTCACTGACTCTGTGTCAAAAGGGGTATGCCTGATCCAGACCCACACAACAGCAACAGCAGAACAGGCAGGCCGGCTATATTATGAAAACGTCACAGTAAAGAAGGGGTGGCAACGTACGATCCTCAGTGATAGAGACCCCTGTTTTCTATCTCGATTCTGGCAGATCCTACATACCCTCTCGGGCACGCACCTGTCGTTCTCCACGATGGCACACCACGACACACCAGGGTCAGCAAAACACATGAATCGAACAATCAAGGAGGCCCTCCGTTGCCTCGTTAAGACCCAGCATCACCGATGGGCGGAATTTATCCCGTCCCTTGAGTTTGCATACAACACATCTGTCCATGTCGGGACAGGTCGCTCTCCCTTTCAGCTCGAACACGGAAGAGAACCCCTCACACTCCTTGCTCTTTCTCTTTCTCCTTCTGTCCAGCCTTCCTCTGAGGCCTCTGACTTTTTGAAGGAACATAGAGAAACTATTGAGGCCGCTCGTGCCTCTCTCGAAGCAGCCCAGTCCAGTCAAATCCGAAATGCTAATAGACGACGCCGCCCAACCGATGACATCAAGGTAGGGGACTATGTGTTTGTCCATCGCTCCTGGTGGGCAACCGCTGCAAAGCCCGATGTTCCCCTGTACAGCCGCAAGCTCGACAGCCTGTGGTTTGGTCCCTTCAAAGTGACCCAGTTCGATCAGTCCCGAGACAATTTCGAAGTCGCCCTGCCAGCGGGAAGCCGCAAAGACCCCCATGTGCACACGTCGCTGTGCAAGCTGTACTGCCACGAAGGACGGGGCCGTCTGGCCGTCTAATTGCCCTCCTGGGCCGACGAGGAGTATGAAGTCGAAAAGGTCCTCAGTGTTCGGGGAAGAGGCAGAGGAACCCAATACCGCATGCAATGGGTGGGGTTCCTTGAGAGTGAAGCGTCGTGGGAGCCAGCCTCCCACCTCCGAAATGCGAAAGAGAAAATCAAAGAATTCAAGCGACGATCAAAGTGAATAGACAGGAATTATATGGTCAATTTTAGTTGGCAGTTAACCGCAGAAGAGCTGAGAAGAAGGACTGTCACAGAACGCATGGGACACATGCTCCAAGGGGGAGGGGCACGTAACATAGTGAGGCGAGCCACAGGACCGGCCAATCCCGGGGTGAGCCGAACTAACGCGCACCGCCGCCGCACGAGACGCCCGCAGCTCAGAGACCAACACACGTACGCAGGCTCATGGAGGCACTGCCATGCCAGTCTGTATTAGAAGAGAATTAAATAAAATAGAAATAAAATGGAATTAATTCAGTCAGCTGCATATAGCCTGGATTGAGTAAACAACAGTTACTTGCAAAGCTTCTAGAAGCAGTTTGGAAGTGAACCTTGAACTGACAGACTTTCCGTAGTAGAGATCTAACTGAACTAAGTGCGCTCACTTAGGAGAAGAGGGGTTACCTCCTTATGCTTTAAGCTCATATAAGCTAATTAGGGGTAATTGGGGGTCTGCGCTGCCTGTAGCTTGATGATTGAGGGTTTTATTATGCATACCGCGTTGCCTGTAGCTGGCTGGCAAAACCACCGCATGATACTGCACAATGAAGCTTATAGTAGCTTGGAGCTAAAGTTAGCCCGGCCCCATCTCTAATCTGACGCACTCCATGCGAATGGCCCGGAAAGTGAAATTTATTCTTGTTGCCCCTGCTTTAAATTTGGAAAGTGCCTCCTCAGCTGAATTGTCTTTCCGGGGCCAAGCTTGGCATGCGTCAGATCTTCCTGTAAATGTCAGACGCAGCCATCCGTGTCCGGCAGGTGATTATGGACCAGGTTTATGTTCATTTCCCCCAGTTGTACTCTTTCTTCGCTTTGTGGTATGGAACTCCTTCAGACTTAGTCTTTAGAGACCAGTCAGGGCTCCTTCGGAGGATCACATGCGAAGAGGGGGTGCAACAGGGGGATGTGGCGGGTCCCCTTTTCTTCTGCATGGGGCTAAAACCTTCCCTAGATGGGTTGCTGGGGGATTTGCAGGCAAAGCACGGGGGAAGGGGGTGTTTCGTTGGCGCCTTCATGGACGACGTGTCTATGGTTTTCCCCCTCTGTCTTTTCCAGCAGATCCCTACAGACAGACATGACGACAGCATCTTACATGTGTGGAGAGTGAGCGCAGCCAGGTTGCAGAGCTTTGGGTTAACCCTGCGACCTGACAAGAGCTCGGTCCACTCACCTTCGTGGCAAGGGCTCAGGGAATGTCCGAGCGCATACCCATCACCGCCTGGAATCATCCCATCCCTTGCAGGTTTCCGACTCTGCGGGGCGGCTAGTGGGACTACAGAGTATCAGAGGGCACACTTTGATAAAAAGCTGAAAGAGGCGCGGGAGTTGAGCCAGGCAGTGAAAAGGTACGGTAAACCCCAAGGAGCCCACCTCCTTTTCCATTTCTGTGTTCTGCCAAAGCTGATTTATCTAACAAGGATTATGGGGGACGTTATTGCACTAGACGAATGGTCTCAAGCGAACAGAGAGCTAGGCGAATCGTAGGTGCGTATCATGGGTATGACGGAGCAGGAATGGGCGTACGGAGAGGTATGGAATCAGGCGTACTTACCGCAGTACCAGGGTAGACTAGGTCTTACCTGCTTTCGAGCAACCACAACGGCAGGTCTGCTAGGCAGCTGTGGGGCGACCCTGTCGACGGTGATAGAACGTCTCACCGACCAGTCTTTCTTGGGCCCTAGTCAATCCCTAGACAGAGATGCCTTTTTTGCACTCCCCTGGCTGCAGGCGTCGAAGAGGGAATATGAGAGAGCAGAGAGCACGACGGAGTCTGTGAAGCTGAAGGCCCACCATCTTCTGCACCAAGGATGGGACGCTCAGTTAAGACACTGGTGGAGAGCCCCTCATACCCAAGAGCAGCAGAGGATAACGGACGTGCTCCATCGATCCCGCAGGGTCTTCCTCTTCTCTAAGGTAGGGCTGTCTGAGCGTGTCCATCTCCATTCATACTCTGGCAACGGAGCCTCCACGTGGCTCAGCGCCATCCCATCATCAGGTTGGTTGCGCTTCCCTCCAGCAGTGTACAGAGTCGCACTCCACATTCGTTTGGGCCTCCCAATCCCCGAGATGTAAAGAGCAGGTGTGTGTGTATGTGGGTCACCGCTCGACCCTCGGGGCCACCATGCACAGAAATGCCCGAATGGGGGGGGAGTGCACTGGCGGCATAAGCAGGTAAAAGGTGCATTTACCCAGATCCTGAGGGGTCTCCGACATACTCATGTGCTTGAGGAGACGACTTTTAGGCACCTGGGAGTGGGGATGGACTCAAGACTCACCGAGGAGCGCAACAAGCGAGTGAACCTTTTTACCTCTCTATCGAATAGAGACACCCTCCTTGCGGACGTTTCTGTGACTTGTCCGATTTCTTCCGATGCTTCCCGCTTGCGTACAAGGTCTAAAACAGTAGGGGCAG
Organism: Chromera velia; assembly: GCA_018398765.1. Lineage (NCBI taxonomy): Eukaryota > Chromeraceae > Chromera > Chromera velia. The sequence goes on along the minus strand of JAHBMJ010001047.1, from coordinate 31,757 downwards.
CAGCAAAGACGAAGAGCGAGGAAAAAGTGTGGAAGTATGTAGCGCAGTAGCAGCACGCGCTGTGGGATTGCGGTTTGTCCCATTGGTCTTCGAGACCTTTGGACGTCCAGACAGGGAGACTGTCTCTTTCGTCAAAGAGCTGGTCAGTGTGGCTAGTTCAAGGGCGGGGTTTTCGACAGAGGGTGAGCTGATGGCTATACAGGCTCGGTTGACTGATCGTTACTAGAAAATCCTCGGTTGTACGCTTCAGAGATATGTGGTAATCAATGTTCTGACCTCTGCATTCCACGGCAAAGGTCAGAGGGGGCCGTTCCAGCCAGTCTCTCTTCTTGGTCGGGAGTTTTCCATGCAGCTGTCTCATGAGAGAGACCGCTTTGTACAGGAAGACCCTGAGTTGGCTGCGTGAAGGGAGTTAATCAAATTATGATGATTATATGTCTCTCATTTTTTCGCTGTGTTATTTTGTTATCTGCGTGCTTACATGCACTCCTTAAAATGAATCCAAATTGCCTTTGGAAGTATTATTTGTGTATGCAAATTGCTTTAACTGTCTTTTGTCAAAGCAAGAATGTGTGTGGTGCGTGATGCGCCACGGGGTGGTGTGCTTTAGCCCTGATTTTGGGATCTTTCCGGCACCGCTCTCGCCTGTGCTCTGCCTACGTTGCATCCATGTTTTTTCTTGTGGTTTCCTTCATGTCGCGCTTTTTATGAGTTTCCTTCTGCAGTGTGCATGCACGACCCGTCGTGTCTATGGACAGGATTTTTCTTCTCTGGGTTTCTTTCGGTAACAGAAGAGCATCGCCTTTCAGTGTCATGTCCGGCCTCGGTTCTTCCGGGTCTTCACTTCCCTTGCTTGAGTGTGCTTGCCTTTCTAGGCCTGGCGTTAGTCAATTAGTGATCGATCGAGGTTCCATCTGGACGACCCGGCCTCCGCGTCATCTGGCTTGGGTCAGTGCCTAGGTTTCTGACCCTATGGTGTATGCTTCTAGGGCACAAACCTATGCCGGCGCCTAGGCCTGGCGGTGAGCTCAATATCATCCGTGTGGTCTGGGGGGTGTATTTTTTGTTAAGTGCCCTCGGCGAGCCCGATCGAGCTCTCTCATGCGATTGCGCGCGCGTGGAGAACGATCCCACTCGGCTGGAAGCCGCCGGATTCGCAGGGTGTGCATGTGCGCGGTTTAAATCCGACGAAAGTCTTCGAAAATTCTTCGAAAGCTGAAGTTGAAAATGGTACAATAGACTTCCACTTTTGCTCGTGTTCATCGATATTCATATATCTGTTCCTGCCAGAAGCAGCCGACCAGCCTTCCTGCTCGACTCCTTTTAAATTGAAATCGAGTCTTTTTAAATTGAAAAGAGGGGGGTTATTATCTTGTTCGACCGGCCCCGGGTTTCGGTGATGAGAAAGTCATTATGTCGCTGAGAGAAGAAGAAATCCAGGGCGGAGGTCAGCCTAGCGTGGAGCTTACACTCTCTTCTTGTCCGTAAGTCAAGAACTTTTCTTCAATGGGCGTGTTTTCAATTCCATCTTGACCGTGCATGTGTGTGCAGGACGAGAAGGAGACGGAGACGGCTCTGAGTCAACGAGGTCACCCGAGGAGGTTGTCCTCTGCACTCTTCTCAAACACGCAAAGGCCTCTTCTGAGGTAGGCCTTTTGAGAGAGCTGCTGCTGAACTTCAAACGAGACGTCTCTCTGTCCACGTTTACTTCACGTTTTCTCTTCGTGCCGCTTCAAGTCGATCCTTATAAATGCTGGATTTGTTTAACCTCTCTTGCCATGCAGGTCGTGTCCTCGCTGGCGTCAACTTCTGATTCCTTCAGCTTGGCCTGGCTCAACCTCTACTGCGTTCGAACTGTCAGTCATTCAGTCATTTGTAGGAGCATGCAGAGAAAAATGAGAGGCATAGATGTCCATCTTCAGTGTGCCACCCTCCTTCCTTGCAATTTCTTCCTATTTATCTTTGACTTTTGATCAAGGGGCAGACCAACCGGCCGGAACGATTTGAGTCACACATTCATCTGTGTAATGTCTGTGTTGGAGCGCTGTGAAGGCCCTTGGTTTCAGTACGTCCTTCAGTGCCCTGCACGTGCTTTATTCTCCTCCCCCCAGCATGGACATCTGCTGCGTGCGTCAATCAACTGAATGCCTTGCAGGGGAGTCTACGTGTGCCTCTCCGGAGTCTCGATCTGTCAGGTTCGCCCCTTTCCTCTCTCCTGTGATGACTCAGTGAGGCTTCGATCGAGAGAGGGGCAGAGCGGTCTTTTTTTTCTTTCATTTGTTGGACGTGGGGGCTAGAGCTGGTTATCAATGTTGTTTTCTGGCGGATTGAAAGCAAAAAGATCCGCTGCCTTGTTCGAATTTGATGCACAGAAGGGAGCATCGACCAGGCTTGCGGCTACAGATCGATGCATGTCATCTCCCCCTTCTGATCAATAGGTGGATCAGAGGAGAGATGGACGGCCGGTGCAATTCACCATTTCTCCCATTTGCGCCTCTCTCGATCCCTGTCGCTTCTCTCTTTACGGCAAGCTTTCTTCTGCCTGAATTTATTCAATCGACTTCTCATTCTCGATGGCTGCAGAGTGCCAGCTTCCCTCCGGAAAAGTCCTTCTTCTATTGCAGTTCCTCTCCAAGTCCTTTGAAGACCTCACACTCTGTCAGTGAGCTTTTAGAGGACAGTTGGGGTCGATGGAGGAGTACGGGGCACCTGCTGTTGCTGCTTCCCGAGAGTTTTCTCATGCACCTTTGATCGCTCTCGTCGAAGTTTTTTCTTCGCACTGCTGACTCCTGCTGGACAGCCCTTGCTGCATACACCGACTGGCGTTTTGAAGGTTCTTCGCAGTGACACATCTGAGCAAACAAAACGCAAAAGTCCTGCATCGTTTTTGTCTCTAATGGCGGGCCACTCTGCTGTTCTCTGCATGTGATGGTGTTCAGTCATTGCACGGGAGACATGCGAAAGCTTTTATGATCCGTTTCCTTTCTTTTTCCTCTCTCTCCCCGGCCATTCTGGTCTCTCAATCACCTGTCTCCTCCATTTTTTGAGGGGTGTCCCCAGAAGGACCGCATTGATTGTACACTCACGTCAGTATCATTTCTGTTTCTCTTTTGTTGCAGGCCGCTCTCTCTTGACTGGGCGAGCATTCACTCGTCTCCGGTCCCTGCTTGGCCGGCTGAACAGACAGGCAGAAGAGGAAGGGGAAGGCAGCAGGAGGAGGATCTTGCCGGCCCTCAGGGGAGTGGGCTTTGCAGGTCAGCCAAGCCCCTCTTTTGGAATGAAGAAAAAGGGCTCAGTAAAGAGGGCGGAGAAAAATGAATCGAAAAGTTTGGTGCTCGTAGCGGCTTTCAGTCATACAGCAGCACTTCGCTACATAAAGTTCTGCGGTCACACAAGTGCACGGTGTTTATCTCTGTCAGGGGTGCCCTTCAACAATTCAGACAGATTCAGTCTCCTCGAAATGCAGGTCGCTTTACTTTCATCCTTCTTTGGAAGCCGTGTGCATCAGCTTCCTTAATTTTTGTTTTAATTTTATGTTCGATCTGTTGCATGGATGCAGCTGGAAGTCTGAAGGGACTGAAGATCCTCGAGGAGATTTTGGATTGCCTCCCTCCCTCTGTCGACAGCTTGAGCTTTAAGGGTCCGTTGGTCGCTCATAGCGAAAGACAACAGACGAGGTCGTTCATTTCGGATCGTTTGGTTTGCACCATGATGGGGTCACAGGCACAAGAACTTCATTGAAGCTGTGGTGTACCTTCTCCTGCCGTCTCCTCCTGCCTGTGCGGTTCTTTGCCGCTCTTTCTATCTTTCGCACTCTCCCTTTATCGTTCCCTGTCCCCTTCTTTTTTTCAACTCATTTCCCTCCGACGAACTTCCAAAGCTTGTCCTCGGTACTCTTCCCTTTCACTCTCTGCTGCGCAAGGTACAGCAAATACGTACACGAAAATAAATCTCTTCCTTCCCGTGCTGGAACCTCATGTGATTTGCGCATGCATGTGCAGGCAATTCGTTGGACGAGGGAGAATTCATCGTTCTGCTGGAATGGTTGAGAAAAGAAGGGCGCGGCGCGTCTGTGCGTCTATTGGACTTGACGAGTACGCCCCTGATGTCCAAAATGTTGAAGGGACTCAAAGAAGTTCTCACGTCCGCATCGCCTGATTCTCCTCATTCAGAGCCCGAAACCAAAATCCAAATGGAACATCTATGCTTAGGGCCGATGACCCGCCACCGCCCCGATTCTCTTGCGTTTGTTGGCAAAGATCTGATGCCTCGTTTGCGAACTCTGAAGCTTCAGTTTGCGACCTTTGAGATCGTCACGCCGCTGATGAGAAGAGTTGGAAATGGGGAGACACCCTGGCTGGAAAATCTGGAGATGCAGCTGGGCGACTCTAGGTTTCACTCATTCCCGCCTGAGTCAGAGCCCCACCCTGTAGATGTGTTCGCTGGTGCTCTGACAGTCAATGCTGTGCCTCATCTGAAAGCGGTCCGCCTCAAAGTTTTCGAAGGCTTCGACTTGAGACGGTTTCTGCTTGCCTTAAGTTCAGAGACTGTGAAACGCCCCCCCTCGATGGCATTGCACCTGCACTTCCCTGACATCAGCCTTCAAGTCCAAGCATTGGGGAGTGTCGGTCCTCGCATTCCGTTTCTCCGATCTGTTCAGCTGAGACCAAGAAGCCCTCGATGGCATAGCCCCAACGTCATGATTCCCTTTCTGACAGCTTTGAGAGACTCACCTTGCGCTCCTGCCTGGGAGCATTTAGATTTGTCCGGCCCCCCTCTGACACTACTGCAACACGCGGCCCCTGTCTTTGTCGAGACGATGCGGGTGGGGAGACTTTCTGCGCTCCGAAAGCTCAACATCCGTACCCATTGGCCTTTTGCTGAGAGCGTACTTGAGGTCCTTAGTGAGACTTCGCTCCCGGTATTGACTGACTTTGAGATTCAGATACCAGCAAACAACCGTGCAATGGAAGGGTTGACCAAGATGCTGAAAGCGGGAAATTGTCCTGTTTTAGAGCGTTTTTGCTGGGCGGGGCATGCGCGTGACACTCGACCAGAGAAGAGTCGGGTGATTGCGCTGATACAGAGTCTCAGCCATCTGCGTCGTTTGAGGTCCCTCTCCCTGATTGGTAAGAGAGGTTGTGACGCTTTGGAGGAACTTGTGGAAACTTGCGGGTCTGAACTCGGAAGGTTGCCGAGTCTTGAAAACCTCTGCCTTCGTGATTGTGCTGTCCGTGATAGCAGTCTGACGGCATTTGCGTCTCGCAGTTTCCGTTTGCCCTCTCTGGTTTTTCTCGACCTTAGTGACAACGATGTCAGCATGGAAGGCCTGAAGGCCTTTCTGAATGCTCTAGGCCCCCAGTCCCTCCGTTCGCTGTCAAAATTCGTGTGTGAGTGTGTTGAACCGGACTTCGAGGACTTGACAGAAGGCGTCAGGAAGTCGGAAGTGAAGGAGCTCTTTGAAAAGGCGTGGGGGGAGGGGAAGCTACAATCACTAAAGCTTGAGTCTACTTCTGTGTGGGTCGTGTAATTCCGTACTAACTCGTGATTTTGCATGAGGGAATGAATGCATGCTCATGAGTCCAGTTCTCACTAACCTCTGTATGGTTCATGTAATTCAACTGTGAACAATTGTGCATAAGCAAAAACTTGAATATTTTGAACCCCGAGTATATTGTGTAATGTAAGGTTTACTGAGAAGTTTAGTACTAGTAAGTGAAACTTCCGATTTACTTAAAAATAATCTATAAAATGGTTTAATTAATATAATGTAATTAAGCCTAATATATAGTAATCGACAGTAGTATTACTAGTAATCATTAATAGTGTATTCAAAGCTTAGAGTGACATAGGCACTCTATAATAGAGTCTGTATAAAAGTTGAAGTATAGGGTACCAGCTTGCCGCGTATCCATGCTTGCTTCTGGACCCAGCAGGCCGAGTATGCAGGCCGTGCCGCGTGGTGCCGAAGCGCCATGCTGGCCAGGATAGGATTGCCGCGCGCGCATTCGATTTTGTATGATTTATGCCGCACGCATTCAGCACCAGCCAGTTCAGATCGATCTACTTCGTGCAGCACTAGCTGATCGAACGCCTTTCGGCTGTTCGTTCTACTCTGCCTTGACGGACAGACTATTTCATAAAGTAGTTTCACCATCATGGAGATCTAGCTCTGCATTCCGTTTGACCATCATTTGGTCATTCTCTTTTGCGATAAAGAGTTTTAGTGCAGTGATACCTGCTGCTCAAAGATTTGATAGTCTCAGTATTAGTCTGAAGTGCTTTTCTTATATTCAAACTGGCTAGCAAATTTGTGTTTTCGATGTGGTTTTGAAAAATGACATGCAAAGGGATCGTGTCCGTGATTGCATGTTAAAGACGTGATTGCATGTTAAAGACTTAACTTAAGGTTCAGATTCTACTATTGTCCCCTAGATTATCCCACTTCAGATAACACACTCCATTTTAAAGTTGAGCCTAACCGCCTCTAGCGGGTGGCAGTGTTAGCTAGCCAGTACCGACTTAGGTGCTGACAAACAACTTGAATATGAAATGTCTGCATGAAAGCTCAAATCTAGGCTCGAACTCAAGTTTTGGTTATTTTCTGTCCAATACTGAGTACAACTTTGAAATATTCGATTGAATTCGGGGCCTGCATGCACTTTTTGCTTACCTCAGAGCTGGTTGTGGCTTGACAGCTGGTGTGGAAGGATTCAGTATCCCTCTTAAACCCATATGCATACTCGTTGGACCATTCATAGAAGTCTCCGCATGCACAGTGATTATTTTCTCGTTTCACAACGTGCATCTGCACCTGCACATCGCATTTTAATGCGTTTGCGCTCTCGTTTCACTACGTGCATCTGCACCTGCACATCGCATTTTAATGCGTTTGCGCTCTCGTTTCACTACGTGCATCTGCACCTGCACATCGCATTTTAATGCGTTTTTCTTGAAGGCATGAATACGATGCAAGACAGCCAACGACAGCGGAGACAGCAAGATAATGCAAAAGAAAGTGTAAGGCAACTAGTGGTATCTATGCAGCATGCTACAAAAGTCCACGCAAACAATCCCGTTCCTCGACTCACCTCCTGACACTGTGGTCTGTCTGAGGAATCGTACATGTATCTATCCACACATGCAGAATCATCCACGCATACGTCCGTGCAAGGAATCATTCACGCATACTGAGTCACGGTAGAACAGACAGAATCCTTTCTTCATTACTTACATACAGATTCGGCTTCCCTGCTTCCCTTACGACCCGCTTCCCGTCCGTCTGTTTTCATTCCCCGTTTTTCTCTTTTCCTCCCGTTGTCTGTTTGTTTCGTGAGTCCGTTTGCCCGAGCATTCGAGAGCTTTGTGCGCAGAATGAAGAGGCGGACACCTGCTGTCTTTCTTTTCATCCTTAATTGTTCTCGTAGCTTGACTTTCTCCCTCCCTGCCTCTCTCCGTGTATTGGTCATAATATTATGCATTTCACTGAACTGAATACTGCGGTGCTGTGACTTTCTTGAAGACGCCACAGAATCGCCCCCCCCGGAGACTTGCCGTTCCGTTCAAACAACTACTCCCGCCTTCCCTCTCTCCTCCAGCTTCAAGAAGGCAGAAAGAATGTCCACGCCCCACTGTTTCACAGTGATCGGTTTCGTTCAACGGGCTAAGGTAAACAAGAGACGGGAAGTGAGTCGACGGACTATTCATTCATTTCATTCGGAAAGTGTGCATATTTTTGATTTCTTTCAGTTTACTGCTGCGCTTGCGCGACTTCAAGTCAATTTACTGCCACTTTTTTCTGTCATTTCCTTGCAAGACTTTGTCTGGCTGTCGCAGCACTCAATTTCTTCCCCTCCCCCCAATCCCTTCATCATCAAGACCGATCGATGTTGAGGTCTCACTCTGAATCGGTCTGTCTGTCTGTCTCTCTGTCTGTCTGTCTGAATAGGTACAAATTTTAGATGTCCGGCCTGCGCTATTCTCACCTTCGGATTGAACTTGGCGTCAGTTTCATCGAGTTCTCTTTTAACTCAAAGAAGGTATGTACACGTTCTCAGCGTATTCGTTTCTTCCTCTGCTACTTGTATCCTCTCTGTCTCTCGTTCTCAGCCACGCCTTGTGTGATGAAAACACGAACTGAAGTCTGATTCTCAAGTGCCGAGACAGACTGCTTTTTTCTCTTGCACTGTAGAAACGAGAGCCCCCTCCCCTTTCCCTTCCCCTCTCGTGTCTCCGACTTCCTCCTCACTCCCCTCTGCATCTGGCACTTCCAAGACGTCCCCGTCAACTCTCTTCACGTGGCCCCCTGCTCCTGCGACAAGAGAAGATTTCGATTTCCTGCTCGCCAGATGTGCGCACACACCTGTCTCCAGTCGACCCCCAGAATGCTCGCCAACCCCCTTCACGGCATAATCAGCGTCACCACTCTCTTCATCGGCACTTCCTTGAACTATATAAGCCTTGGAGTCTCTTTCGTTCGTTCGCCCATCGGATTCCTCTGAGACACGAAGGGAGGAGAGGCAGAGGGAGGGACGACCTGTACATGACAAAGCAGAAACAGGCAAGGTGACAGCAGATGTCCTGGGAGACAGGAAAAAGGAAAAGTAACTCCTACCCACTCCAGGAGACACCTCACTCGACTCCGCTCTCCCTGTCGAATCCTGCCCGACCCCTGTCGCCATGCTTGCCCTCCCATTCTCTCTACAATTTTCCTCCTTTGAGTCCACCTCTTTAGTCACAACAGTTCCCATTTGGAAACATATCTCTCCAACTTTCTCGGTTCTCTCTTCCTCAACCCTCCCATCACGACTTCCCTTTCCAGACATCCCCCCACTCTCATCCCCCCCCTCCTCCATGGCCTCAGCCTCAGCGACTCCCACAAAGCCGCAGAGGATTTTGGGGTCCTTCTCTTTGTCCCCTCTCTCCACAACTAGGTTCGAAAGGGCCCTTCTCTGCCTTTTTGCCTCAGGGGACGAAGGCGCAGACCCGGCGACCGCCTCCGAGGAACCCCCTGCACCCATCCATGCAGGGATGGGGGGGGAGGGGGAGACAGAGAAGAAAGAGAGAGTGGGGGGGGTCAGAAAAGAGATGTCGTGCATGCATGCAATAATAGTTGGCAAATTCTGGGCTCTCGCATAACGCACAATTAATTAGCCACCGTGCCTTGCAAAGACAATGGAAACGAATAATATCTTTGTGTCTTTGACTGATTTTCCCCTGCTTCCGGCCCGACATGAAAAAGGAAAGCTGCATGGGATCTTTCCGTGAGTGTCCTCTCCGTTCCCTGAACAAATAAGGAAGAGACGAGCCATCGCGGCAGCTGTCTGCATGCATACAGGGTGAGAGAGAATGAATGCATATGTGTGAGTGATACGGACGGACGGCCAACTTACGGGGGCTGAAACCGAGGGTTGACAGTTTGCTCTGGCGGCTCTCTCCCCTAAACATTCTTCTCCTGGAACGCGTCCTCAGATCAACGATCAGACCTCTGAAGCTGAACCCCCTCCCTGGCTTGGGATTGGGCAGGAGGTCGGATTTTCGGCAACATCGACAGCAGGACGCAAGACTTGCCTGCAGAATCAAAAAGACCATTGAATTGCCTGATGAATCGATCTGTTGGTTTTGCGCTCTTCTTGTTCGTCTTTCGATCGATTGAAGACTGAATCCTTCAGATCGATCAAACGACGCACGCACAAAGAAAAGATGCGATGCCCGACGAGGAGCGCGGAGGGGGAGAGAGCCAGAAAAAAGTGCGCGCGTTTGGAATGGAGTGAGGCATCGATGGCAAAAGCAAAACAGAGGGAAGGAAACCCAGGGAGGGAGAAAGAGACACGACCCTTCCCCGAATTCCCCCCTCCCTTTCTCTCCGACCTTTAGCCCGTTCCGAGCTCCTTCTGACATCGCGTCCTTGTCAATCAGTCCCCCGAACTCCAGAGCCCTCAAAACGATGGCAATCTGCAGTTTTGATAAAGCTTCTTTTCTTCATCTCGAAGGAAACAAGGTTTTGAACGTGAAACCACGGAATGAAGATCGCATGCAGGTGCAAAAGCAAAACAAAGAAGCTGCAGGAAATTAAGAGATGCAAGGCAGGAAAGGAGAGGACGACTCGCAAAAAAAATCTTCGAACAAAACTTCTTTTCCTTCCTTCCTTACTTGCTGCCTTCGTTCGTTCATTCGTTCCATCCTTCCTTCCTTCCTTCCTTCCTTCTCCCGTTTACCACAAACACCATAAAGAAAGAAAAGAAAGAAAGAAAGAAAGAAAGAAAAGAAAGAAAGAAAGAAGGAAGGAAGGAAGGAAGGAAGGAAAAAGAACAAAAGACAGACCGATGCAGAGAGGCCTGACAGGACTGCCAACACAGTTGAAAAAAGAGGGGCCGATCTCCAGGGAAAGGCTACCAGCTGGAGGGCCAGGACATTGGTTCTGCAACACAATTAATGCATTCAATTTGATGACTCGGCCGGTGGCTTGAAAAGCGAAATCATGAATCATTGAGGAGCAGGCAGAAGATTGCTATGATGTTCAGGCGCCACTCGTCTCCAACCCAAGTGGTACTCTTCTTGTCAGACACGGACAAGCTTTTTGCTGAGATTGACGACCCGCTTGATCCCTCTAATCGAATCGCTACCCTTTGAGCAGAAAACAGAAGCAAAAGGGAGACAAAATCCAAATCTATTGTGGATCTATCCCCACATGCATGCAATCCTGATATATCAGGTGCATGCGTGACGGTCTGCACGCAGGAGGAATGTGCCCCCCCCATGCACTCGCAGCTGCATGAGAAAAGGGAATTAACAGCCAACCTGAGACCGTGAGTGGCCACTCGATTTTGATTCTCTGTGCTCGAGTGAAGTCGTCGTTCTCCATGAAGATCAACAGGGGAATCGTCCTCACAGAAAGAAAGAAGGAAACAAAAAAAGTAAGAAGTCAAGCAAGAAAGAAAGCACAAAGGGAAGAAAAAAAGAAAGAGAGCATAACAGAAGAGAAGAGAAGAGAACGAAAACACAGATATACAATGAAAGGAAGGTGCCATTCCAAGAACTCCTTCACGTTGTCAGACCTCTCGTGTACGTCCATGAAGTTCAAGGGACAACTATCATGATGAACAAAAGCAAGAAGATACAGTTTGTTTCAAAACGCATTTGAGTACAACCATCTCATCACTCACAAAAACAGAATGGAACGGCAATGCGGGTGCAGCCAAAATCGAACGCCCAAAACTTAAAGCCAGATTCGCGAAAAAAAAAAAAACCTTCCATTTCCCCTCTCCCTCCCCTGACCTGAACACGAATGTCATCAGGAACACCACCGCTCCCATGTCCCTTCTGTACTGCTCCTGTTCGTTCATCAACAGAGCGCCGAGGGCGAGTGTGGTCGTGTAGTCAAAACACTCCGCTGCACGAACCAGTCCACGAATTAATTGCATTCAGGTCATCTGAGAGTCTTTGCCTTTTTGCATGTACGTAGACAGACACACTGGCCTCTTTTCAACAGAGGATTGGGGAAAAACCCTTTTGTAACAGACAGGCTGATCAATGGACGCGGAGAGAGACAGACCCATTGACCAATCGATTCTGACTGACACAAAGCTGGATAGGTAGACAGACAGACAGACAGACAGACAGAGACAGACAGACAGACAGACAGACAGACAGACGGATAGTGACAGGCAGAGAAATAGAAAGACAGGCAGAAAAATAGAAAGACAGAGAGACAGACAGACTCACCCATCTTTCTCAACGATGTGAACGTCACGCGTGCGAAGGGCCTTGCAGGAAATGCCATCAGGTCCATTGCGGCAGATCCGGAGATGGCCCCAAGATTTTGGGCCCAGCTGACAAGGGGGTTCACAGCGACAGGCATCATGAAAGCGATGCCTACTGCAAACATTCCGGACAGCAAAGCGATCCGGTGCCACCACATGAACGAGGTGGTGGTGGGTGCGGCGAAGCACATGAAGAAATTGCTGAACAGGGACAGCACTAGAGGCATCAAGAAGATTCGACCTGCAGAAAAGGAAGAATGACAAAGAAGGCATATATTTGGAATGGCCGGAGTTTTGCAAGAAGCGTTTGCACCAGTGTGAAGTTACTGAAATGTGGCAAGGATAAAAAAATGCTGAAACACACACACGAAACGGACAGACACTCAGATGCAGAAAGAGACTGGCAAAAACAGACACTCACGGGGAAGGGAGGACAGGCAGAAAAACAGAAAGAGAGAAAAATCAACAGAGACAGACAGACTATATGACAGACTATATGTTTCTTCTTCTTCTCCCTCCTTTTCTTCATGAACACAACAGACAAAAAGAAAGAAAGAACAAAGACAAAAGAACAGCACCAACAATCAAACAGTATGACAGACAGACAGATAGACAGACAGACAGACAGACAGACAGACGGAGAGTCGGAAACAGAGAAAGAGGAGAAAGAGACACAGAGGGACAGAGCGACAAAGAGACAGAGCGATAGAGAGACAAAGAGATAGAGATGGATCAAACATACGGATTCTTCCAGAAACTAAAGGCAAAAAAAAAGCGAGGGTCACCAAAGGAGCGTACCGATGTTTGTCAGTTTGCCTGGCTCTGCAACAACTTCCGATCCTATAGATGCCCAATTGAGGCCTGTCATGGTGAAGGCGACCAGCGAAAACAGGTATGGGAAGTAGCGCAAAGGGGAAATTCTTCGGGTGCGCAAGATGTGCCGCCAAGTGAGTTGATGTTCGAAAGGCGCGTAGTCATTTGGGTGCCCTCTCGAGGAACTGTAGGCGGACAGGGGCAAGAGTCGTTCCCAGAAATCGGATTTGTGCAGCCGCTCTCTGTCCGGCTCAACCTCCCCTGCCTTCTCCGTCGCCTTGGCAGCCATGGGAGGGGACTGCATTGTGGAAAATCAGACGACACACTGTAGGGAAATGTGCTTTTGTAGTCTGCCAGTGTGTCTTGTCAACGTCTATTTTTTTGTCCATATATGTTGCAACTTCTCGGTAACTCTAGCAACACTTGTCTTTTTTGCAGTCTCGGGCAAAGTGTCAAAGTAGAAACACGTAATACAAAGAGGTATGAAGCGTCAATGTTGGGAAAAGCGTCCGTTCCGATAGAGAGTCTCTGTCTGTCAGTTTTGCGGCAGCTGTTTCGTCGAAAAGTTTTGCAACCTCCTGGCCAATGCAACAGAACCCGGCCTGCAGATATCAAACTTTTCTGTTTATGCGAGTCCAGTCAACCGTTCAACGTAGAGGGCTTGCGGTACCTCTAGCTGTCTGCGCAGCGAAACTCCCAGACCTAAATGGCGGCCGGATGAGGCATGAGGTTCAATGGAACGTGGGGTTCCCGTCATGCACATTCTGACCCTAGCTGCCTTCCAAGCATGCATGCAACTTCGCGGACCGCGCGGGTCCGACCTCTATATCGCGCCGCTTCGCGCGGGCCGCGCGTGCACGGAGTTTGCATGAGGGGGCCGGTGAGTTTGAGGCCGCGGGGAGCCGGGGGGGGCAGCGGATTGGGGCAAGGCCACATACATGGCCATCACGTACCATCACGCTGACACTTTTCACCCAGTTCCATTCAATCAGATGCAAAACACTGCCAGGTGCATCTGGTGCAAAACAAGTGTAAACAGGTACATCTGGTGTAACTTTTAGTTTGCATATATTTGCATAACTTTAACGATTTATTAACATATATTGAGGTGCACTTATTCTAAGCGTGAACAAAACAAATTTTAATAATAAGTCGTTTAACATCTTTGCAAACACAACGTTACTTCTGGTAAAATGGCAAAAAAGCTCAACTCAGGGCCTAGACTCAATGCACCAATCATAAATCAGTATTACTATCATTAGCCAACACTGACGTCATCACTCTAATAATTCTATGACCTCCCTGAACCTAACTACCACTTAAAAGTTCAAACCGCATTTTTAGATAAGCTTGAAAGTCGGCGCCGTAGGCGCGGATCATTTACGGTGTCTTGAAAGCCAAAGCCGCATATCTCGACAGTGTCCTGACTGTCTACGCCGCAGGCGTGGACAGTCTCTTGAAAAACGATGCCGCAAATAGAGATCATCTTGATTATATTTTTTTAAGTGGCACTTAGGTTGAGGGAGGTTAATTCTATAGAGTTTTTGAGTAAATTTTTGCTAGAGTTTATGATTTTAGAGACGCAATCTATATCAGGGGCATATTCATTTAATTTTCATTTTTTTTCCCTGTAGGAATTAAGTTATAGTGAAAACGCTACGTCTACTAGCGCAACGTACATTTAATTTACTACATTAATTATAAAAGTAAACGAATATGTATTGCTGCGGTCCTGCATAGGGATATAGCTTGATGTAGCCATGGATTTTTATCCGACGATCTGAATCTAATTATCAAAAGCTCAGTCTGAAAACCTCACAAGTCGATAACTTAATTGTGAACGCGCACTGCACTGCAGTTCGATGATTTGCATCACTTCGAAACGACACAAAAGAAGTACGAAACTGTACAAAATCAAAACGAAGGCAATACAAGAGTACTAACTGCAATCCTGTGTGGCTGCGTATCACCGGCGCATGCAGGGTCAAAGATCGACATTCATTCCGCTTCCACTTCATCCTTCCGCAGGCTCTAGTGCTTTCTCCAAAGACGACAGAAGAAGGCCTCCTGCACCCCACCCATAAGAACAGTTGTCGCGACATCTTTCCTCAGTCTACTTTGTCGGACCCCCTGAACAGGCACTCCTCTCATTCCTGCCCCGAGTTCACTTTAGTGCATGATATGCATGAAGCAGAACAGAGCCTTTCCACGATCATCGTGGAGCTTCCTGCTGAACTCTCGGGGAGGGAGACGGTGCACTTGCAGCTCCTCTCCCGGATCCCTCAACGGAACCTGGCGGTGGCCCTGCTCGAGACGGATTACTACTGCCAGCAGAGCGTCTTCCTCCTGCCCCCCCACTCCCCCCTCCTGCAGCCCCACCCGCGAGAGACGCAAGAACAGAAACTGCTGTGCCTGCCGAGGCCATGGACCCCGGAGACAAAATTCTGGATATTCCTGCCCGGGCCGCTCTCTGAACATTCCGAGCAGCAATGCGCCGAAGCACGTCGCTGGCGATTCCACCGGCCTTTCGGACAATCGGCGCGTACCTTCTTTGTTGCTCCGGGTCCCGGAGGGTGCGCGCCGTGACTTCCAGAAACCGGCGCAGCTCCCTCTGCGTCCCCGCCTCAACCCGTTCCTCCTCTTTGCCCGCTCCCTGATGGCCGTGTCTTTCTCCGTCCTGCTGCCGCTGCCTCCTCTGATCCACAAGAGTGAGAGCCAGACGGAGGACGAGCTCTAGCCTCTCCCTATCGGGCGTCTCTCGTGATCGAGGAATCAATCCTCCACTGCATTCATTCATTCGCATTTATGTGGCAGCAGAGACAGGTCACAGAGAATTAAGAATCGAGTGGCATGAGAGAAGGTAGAGGCTCAATGAAAACGAATCGGGGCACAGAGTCGCGAGGAAGGATCGAAGCAGTGGAGAATCGGCAGCTTGAGAGACGAAACAGAGAGAGATGATAAACTGATTGATGACATGCAAAAGCCCCAATGTGACAGTGAGAGGGTGGTTGCGTGGATGCAGTGTGCCATCGTTGCACGGATCGTGCAAGGAAGGTCTGCGGAGGCTCTTCTTGCGAGGCGTCCGCATGCCGTATGATCTGACCGACCTGACGATGGAAGCAAACCCGAGAGCAGCAAGAGAGACGTCGTCTGCGAGGTCAACCAGCTCGTTGGCAAGGGCATCTAGGAGGAAGTCACCCCTCTCGGAAAAGAGAAAGTCCAACACTTGGAAGATGAACTCGGCACTCAACTGCATGTGCACCATGGGAGAGGAAGAGAGAGATGAGGAGACAAGTTGATTTGACTCCTCATCGACAACTCATGGGTATGCACACGTAGACATTTGGCAGGGCTAGATACGTCACGCAAAAACAGGTACACACACACACACACACACACACACACACACAAGCACGCATAAGTACGCATAGGCACACAGGATGCGTGCGACGACAGGAGGACAGCTCCCTGGATCCGTTTCTCTCTTCGTCCTTGCACCCCCTTCATTCTGTCTGAGTGCCTGTTTTTCTCTTGGTTAGTCCGTCCTGCATGCCTATCTGTCTTGCCTGCTAATCCCGTCCGGCCGTCAGTGTCCCCCTCCCTTTTGTCCCTTCGTGCGACTTGTCTTCGTTCATTCTCATGATGCACAAGTTGAATTCATTCCATATCCTCAACCGCCCTGACCTCAATTTCCTCTTCATCTCCTCGCGCTTGGTCGAAAAACCTCCTGAGGTCACTCTTGTCCTGGGCCGCTTTGTACCTCTGGTAAGCTGCCTCGTACTCATCAGTTGAGCTGTCCGGCGAAACGTTGGCAGCCAGAGCGCTGTCTGCAAAGACGGTGGAGGAGGAGGAGGACCTTGAGGAGGAAGAAGACGCAGAGGCGCCAGCCGCTCTCCGGGGAGACGTCCTTGCGGGTCCTGCAGCACTTGCGATTTGCAGAAGCTGCTCGAGACGTTTCCACCTTATCCGTCCCTCCGGCGTGATGAGCACCTGCTTCAGAAGCTTCCTCAACTCTTCCGCGTTGCTGTCGAGAATCTGACGGGCCACGTAGGGGTAGGATCCCTTGACGAGCTTGAAGTCGGGATCGACATTCAACGCCAGACCCTGTTTGTTAGTTCGTTCGGTTGTTTGGGCGTTCGTGTTGCAGGAAGGCGCAGGGAGGGAAGGAGAATGCATCCACGGACGTGGGGCTCCATGGGGTTTAGCGAAAAGAGAGAGAAAAAGGAAAGAAAAAGTCGTGTGTGTCCTGAGAGACAAAGCCGTCTCCTTCTTCATGCTTCCATGCGCGTTCTTCCTGCTGTCCTTTCCCCATGCGACCCTTGCAGATGCACAAAAGTGATGGAAGGGAAACACGCAAGTAGACAGAGGGACTCGAGAGCTTCTGACCGACTCACTTCGAGGATAGTGATTGTGCGAATGATCGTTGCGTAGAATGGGGGTATCCTGAAGGGCAGCAGGTAGGAGATTTCCTGGACGTTCTCGTTCAGCTTGGTGAAGTTCAACTTGGACGTTCCCTCTCCACCGGTGGCATCGCGAATGGCGTCCTGTAGGACGGAAAAAAACAGTCATGGATGGGTACAGGGCAAAAAACAATCAAGCGTTCAGTCAGTTTGGGCCCACCACAGTCCGGAACGATTCGATTCCTCTCATTCTTCCTGCCAGATGACAGAACGCAAAACATCACATGATTGTCTCAGTCAGTCGAGTTCATTATGCACCTTCAAAATCGACTGGATCTTTCTTATTCGCGTTTGCTTCACCCAGACAGCCTCTCCAAAAAGAAAGCACCGATTAATTGACAGAAAGACAGACCACCACGCGACCGCCCCCCCCCTCACAAACAAACACACCTGCAGAGCAGGAACCACAAGGTCCAACCGCGTTTCGTCTGGGAGGAACCCCAGGCGCACCAGGTTCTCTGCAATCAGCCCGATGTCGCCGTTCTGTAGTCCCAGCAGCGTGCCTATCAGACCGTATCTGCGTGTGCGTGTGCACAACAAGAAGGGAAGTTCACAGGGCTGTTCTGTATGCAGACTGATCAAGTCGATTCTTGGCATGCATGCACGAACCCAAGGAATGGAGAAAGCACACCAACAGGCAAATGGAACAGGAGCGGAGAGCCATGGCAACGAAGAAAAAAGCAGAAACGTGCGCACTCAGACATAGAGAAACACAGATACAGGCAGGCATGCACAGACCCACCTCTGCTCTGCCGTCACGTTGGCCATCATTCCAAAGTCAAGGTAGCAGAGCTCAGCGTCTTGCGTTCGCAGCAGGTTGCCTCGATGTGGATCTGCAAGCAGAACGCGAGAATTCATTCAGTCGGCAAACAAGAATGTGCGTTCACATGAAGGCAGGCAGAACGGAGGACACGCTAACGAGCAGTGATCTGAGAGGGCGAAAGAGTCGATCAGCACACGTGGGCACATCAAACCTCCAGAGTGCCTGCAACTTCAATTGACGGCTTCTGTGCCTTCCTCATCCCTTCTCGCGCACACAAGAGGATCAGCAGACAGATATCTATCTGAATGTTCCGCAAGTTGTCTTGAGTCTTCCCCCCCCTCCTTTCCTTGCCTTTCATCGCACTCAAGATAGATAGATTTGAATCCGTCCAGAGTGCCTCTGTAGAAGCTGAAGCGAGAGAGAGAAGGCTTTGAAGGAAGGAAGGAAGGAAGGAAGGAAGGAAGCTCTCTCTCTCTCTTCTCACCTCGATCTTCTTCACTTCTGTCTGCACGCCTGCTTCTGCACCTCTCTGCCTGCCTGTGGGTCTCCCTCCCTCCCTCCCTCACTACCTGCGTGGAAGAATCCTGAGTCGAACAGCTGCAGCACTGTGCACTGGAGGCCCATCATCAGCATCCTCTGTCCGTCAACCTCCCATGGTCCCTTCTCGCCCTCAATCCACTCCTGGGTCAATACGCGCCTGTATTCGCACACACGCGCGCGCGCGCACACACACACACACACACACATACACACACACACGCGGAGAGAGAGCTGCATCACAGAAGACGCCCTCAAGCCCTGAGATGGTGCGACTGCGTAAAAAGAAACGCGAAAGAAGTGGGAAGCAAAGCACACAGACAGTCAAGCAGCTGGCCGTGCAGAAAAGCGGAAACGGAGAGAGGCGGAGAACAGCAGAGGCAGTGAAAAGACAAAGACGGAGAGCTAGACCGAGAGAGAGAAATCAAAATTCGACGCAAAGACGCACCTACCCACCTGCTTGTGTAGTTCTCATACACATCGGGCACTGCAACTCCCGGAACGTTGCCACCCCCGTACAGTTCGAAAAACCTGCAGACAGACAGCAGAGAAGACGATCGAGGAGACAGGAGTTATAGACTGAAGCGAAAAAAAAGGGCACAGCTCTAAAGACGAAAGGTGCGTGAAAGAATTTTGGAACAAGAAGGAAATTGTGGACAGACTGACTGGCGCAGCGACTGACCGTTTGCAGTTACGAGCCTCTTGCCTATAGTCAAGTTCGCTGAAGAGTTGCTTTCCGAATTCGTCAACCAGTGAAAGCATGTCTGTTCTAAGTTTCTTGTAGGCCTTCCACCACTCTGCGAATCTCCTGAGGATGAACATGTCCACCGCGGCGGAAGCGAGGGCCCGTGGCTGCACGCACACGGACAGGACAGAGAAGGAGGAGGAGAGAGAGAATGAGGGGCGGAAAGAAGAAGAGAGGGAGAAGGAAGGAAGGTAGGACGGAAGGAAACAAAGCTAGATGCCCTCTTCACTCAAATCCTGCCTGCCGCCTTGCCTTCCTGCTTAAGTTCATTTACAAAGAGTAAACCCACTCCCCCTCAAGAAAGTTCTTTCCCTTCTCCTCTTAATTC
Source organism: Chromera velia (assembly GCA_018398765.1). Lineage (NCBI taxonomy): Eukaryota > Chromeraceae > Chromera > Chromera velia. Next base: position 12,349 of record JAHBMJ010001047.1, on the reverse strand, counting down.
TCTGACTGACCGACCGACTGACCCTCTGGACCTTCAAGGCCACTGTTTTGTTCAGAGGTCGGAGAGTGGCCTTGTAGACCTGTCCGATCGACGCAGAGGCCAGAGGATCGGGGGAGGCGAAGTCGAAAAGGAGGCTGGGCTCTACTCCGAGGTCCTGCAGTCAAGGCAGGCAGGCATCTTTCTTTCTTGTGCACACATCAAGGTCGGGTCGGGTGAAGAATGAAGAGCAGAGAGGAAGGCAGGAATGCATGCAAGCACGAACAACACACACGCACACGGACATTCGGGCACACACTCACGGTCGCACGGACGTACCGAGAGAGAGAAGGCGCACGGGAAGGAAGGGGGAGAGAGCGAGAGCGAGAGTGAGGGGGGGAGAGAAACAGAGAGACGGACAGACTCTCACAGAGGGAGAGGGAAAGTATGAAAGAGAACAAGGCAGCGCGTGCGCGCACGAGCGAGCGACAGAGAGAGAGAGAGAGAAAAAGAGAGAGACAGAGAGAGAAACAGAGAGAGAGAGAGAGAGAGAGAGAGAGAGAGAACACACACAGAACAGCGAGACGAACCTCCCGAATAATATCCAGGGCCTCTTCATTTTCGAATGTCCCCACGGCATCTTGGAGCTTCGAGAGTTCCTCGATATACTCAGGGAACTTGACGAGGTCAGGACGGAGGGCAAGGGCCTGCCCTGACTTCACAAAGGTCACCGACTTTGTTGCCACCAGTGTTTCTCGCAATTGAATCGCCCTCTGCCTCCTCAACTCTTCTGTCTTGGCGAGTGACCGAAAGGTCTCCGTCCTTTCATCTAGTCTGCACATAAGTGCAACATAACCATAAAGCCTTGCAAGTGGCCCGGGATTTGGCATTGCTGGATCTAGGACTTCGCCCCACATCATCATCCTCAACAAAGGTTGCAAGTTTTCTGCCTGCCCTTCTACCTTCTTCGACGGCAAAGGTCTTGACATGCGATCCGTGCGCTCACGCCGGCTGGAGTCCGCAGCCGAGGGAGGGGATGGCAGAGTGATGCGAGAAGAGTAGGTTGAAAAGAGGGAAGGGGGGGAGGGGAGGAGCAACCACGTGGACGGGAGGGTGCGTGAGTGAGAGAGTGTGTGGAAGAACGGAGAAGAGATTAAACAGATCAATCAATGCACCGAAGGCAGACTTCTTCATCCGACCGACCGACCGACCAACCGCGTTGCCAGATACCAAGACAGGAGGGGGAAGCCGATTTCGAGCAACCGAAAGGACACCTCGAGAGGTCGCTTCCAGTAGAATCTATCGATCGAGGGGCCGCTGTAACCCCTGCACCACCACACACGAAGATCAAAATTTGATTGATCAGTGTCCACAAACACCAACAGAAAATGGAGGAGACGGCAGTACCTTACCCCTGGCCGGCAAGCAGTTCCTGAACTTCCTCATTCGTTGTCGCAGCCAATACCGTCTCTGAGTTGAAGTGGGAGCGCTCTGCACGTTCCCGTAGCGCTGCACGCACACATAGAAGGTCATGATACGGCGGACACAAAACATGTTTCATGCAATCTTCAGGAGTCTGAGAAGGACTTACGGAGATATCCTTTTCGGAGAGCCCTCCCACCAGGAAAGCCCAGAAATCCAGTCTGTGAACGTGCTGCCCCCAGACTTTTTGCCTGGAGAGCAGCGGAAACCAAGACAAAGACGTACAGAATCATGAAACGCGTCTCGAGATCTCACACACCCCACCTACACTGCCTCAAAATCGCATCCTCTTTGCATTTTACGTACGTCCAAAATCGGAGCTCATATACACCAAGCAACAGGCTACTGATTTTATTGGAAAGAAACCTTAAGGGAGACTGTGACTTCAAGGGGATCATCGGTAAAGTGTCGGATATAGAGGCGGAGACTGCAAGCTGTCAAAACTTCTGACCCTAATTTCTTTTTGGATAAAGTCATTTTGGCACCAAATGTATGATTCACGTGCGCAGTGCCGAGAGGGACGGTGCCAAACTCATTTTTCGCACCATTTTCGCGCCCTGCCTCGGAGGGCAGTCCTCGACGTCGATTTCGTGGAGAGTGTGTCTCGTCGGCTCTGAATGCCTTGCACAAGAAGGGGAATTAACCGGATTGTTCTGAATTTCGAGGTCTGAGGAGAAATTGCCCTTTCCAATCGTCAGAAAAGCAGAAATATGGTTGTCTCTTTCATCGTTTGTCTCAATAAGATGCCCCAGTTACTCGCCTTCCTGGTTCTAGACCCTCATTGCCGGTGATCTGACTGCCTCGATCCGTTGTTCTGAACGATCGATCGACAGTGAGATCACCTGGTAGAGAGGTCTGCATCCTTCTCGATTGTACAATATACGTAACTTGTGTCTGTCCGTCGTTTGACTGACTGACATGCTTCTCATGGAACCGTCGTTGAACCACGGCAGGGTTGGTGGGCCTCTCCTGGACCACAGCGGTAGCGGTGAACTTCCCTCCATCATTGAGCAGTCGGCTTCTTCTTCGTCCTCGAGCTCCAGTGCTCATGGAGCAGACAGTGGCAGAACTCAGCAGCAGCCCCCCCAGCAGCAGCTGAGTCCCGCGTTCTTCATGCAGGGGCTCTTCGCTCCTCGAAGAAAGGATGTCAGGGCACTAACACAGTGTGCCCTTGAAATCCGTGATGATGACGCCGTCACAATTGCACGAGAATCCTCAGATGGATCTCCGGTGGAGGGGCTCAAGGCCCTTCCCTCTTCTCCGTCACCCTTACGGAAAGAGAAGAAATCTATGGGTTCTCTTTTAGCAAGACACTTGTGGCGGTCGTCAGCGGCGCATGGGGGGTGTTTTGATTTCCGAATTGCGAAACCTCCTAACATCCTCCACAAAGGATTTCAGTCGACTGTGGTGGGGGTGACATTGTGTGACGGTGAAGAGGAAGAGGGGGTAGAGGCAAGGAGGGATTCTTTGTGTGTAAAAGAGTTGGTTGCTGCAGCTACCGCGTCAGCGGAAACTTCAGCCAGTACTGCTCCTGCCTCCTGCTCGAGCACGAGGGCCTCCGAGGACACCAGGAGCAGAGCGGAGTCCAAACTTGATGGGTACTCAGAAAGTGCACCTCTGTCGGTGGTTGTGAAAGTCATAGAGAAAAACAGATTGACCAATACAAGTGACTTGATCAGAGCCCAACAAGAGGTTGACTTCTTGAGAAGTTTGAAGCACCCGCACGTTCTCAAAATGCTCGACGCCAGCGAGAACGTGAACCACATTGTCAGTCTGCATGAAAATTGGGTTGCCGTTCTGCCCTTTATTGCCATTTTTCTCCGAATTTCTCCACTCTGCTTGTTTGAGCCCTGCTAGATTTTCCCAGACACCTCTCTATTTTTAATGGGCCATTCCGCTCTTCAGTTTGACTCGATATGGTACCTCTGGAAGGCAGGCAGAGAGACAAGGAGGAATGAAGGAGCTATTTTGTGTTTGCGGTCTAAATGTACTGAGCAGCAACCATCAGCGCACACATCTATCATGATATGCACGCATCTCTCTCTCTCTCTCTCTCTCTCTCTCTCTCTCTGTGTGTGTGTGTGTGTGTGTGTGTGCAGGTAATGATCCTTGAGCACGCCCCCCACGGGGACCTCTACAGGCTGACTCGATTCAGGGTGATGCCCGAGGAGGACACCCGGAGGATGACCCACCAGGTCCTCTTGGGGCTCCACTTCCTTCACACCAACAGAAGGACAGCGCACTGCGACATCAAGCCGCAGAACCTGTTGGTGTTTGAGGAGGGGGGAGAGCTGATCGTCAAATTGTGCGACTTTGGGATGTCGCAGACGATGCTGCCTGGTGAGTGGGACGCCAGGAGGAAACTTTGTGTTTAGGGGAGGGGGCGGAGTCATCAGGATTGACGGAGAAGCGTCCATGAATGTCTTCATGCAGAAAGATCGGTTCATCTCATATCTTCTCTCATGGTACAGACTTGCGTAGATTGTCAGGAATGACGCCTGACTACGCCCGTGTAGAATTTCGTTGAAGTTTGAGCAGTGATGTTTTGTGCTCTGGGATCTCACTGCCTTCTCCCACGCATTAATGAACATGAATGCAGGTCGTGAGTCTTTTGTGTTTGATGGCGTGAGAGGGACTCAGGGTTACATTGCACCCGAGATCCTGACGCAACAAGATTACGGATTCAAAGTGGACATCTGGGCCCTCGGTGTGATCGTCTTCACTCTCCTTGCAGGGTGGGTGGGTGGGTGGGTGGGTGTGTCAGGCAGAGGGGGTGGGTGAGGGTTCGGGCTCAAAGTACAATTCTGTTGGTCGTCAGAATGCAAGGTTGATGTTCCTTGCGCTTTTTTCTTCTCAACTTTCCTTACCGTCATCTTTCTCCCTTCTCATGGATTCTCCTTGCATTCCCTAGGACCGATTCTTTGCGTCTTTCTGTCCATTTTTTCCCTGCCTATCTGACTATCCGTCTCTCCCCTATGTGGCTTCCTCCCGTCCATCTATCGCTCCCCTGATTCATGTTTTTTTCATCGCGTTTGTTCATGCCCTCCCTCTCTGCAGGTACGAGCCTTTCTATCCCGCCTCCTCGTGCATCAAGGAGAAACTTCAGCTCGATCCTGAGTACTGGGATGCGATCTCACCGGAGGGAAAGGATTTCGTTGTGCAGGCACTCAAAAAGGACCCACGGGAGAGAATATCATCCCACCAGGCACTCAAACACCCGTGGTTCACGGGTTCTCAAGCGGGCCCAGACCACAGCCGTAGCAGGATCTCCAGCCCTGGGGGTGAGATGGTCAACCACACCCAGGCAACTCAGTCGCTTCAACTGTTGCATTCCTTGTCACCTTCGGGCTCGGCAGGGGGGGACGCTGTGAGGGAAGCTTCGTGCACCTCGGGCACGACGTGTACCTCGGCCTCTTCTGGAGGAGCCGGGGGGGGGGGAGCCCTGGTGTGCGACACCAGCTGGAGCCCTCACCACTGGACCCCCCCGAAGGATCAGTCAGGGAACTACATGAAGTGAGTGAGTGAGGCTGTCGTTTTATGTCAGCAGTTTGGTTTCATTGCTTGTGGAGTCCCGATTCATGTCCTTTTCTTCTCGTTTCTCTTTTCTTTTCTTAATTGCGTCTGTTATTCGACAAGGGAAGATGAAACAGTGACTCTCTCTGCTCACGCGTTCAACTTTACGTTGTTTTTTTTTTGGCACCCGACCGTGCAATGAATGCGCCATCTTCACGACATTACCAGAGGTGCTCTGACTGACTGACTGACTGTGCGTTCCCGTCTGGCCACCTGGGTGTATGGCCGGTCACTTTTTCGCTCTCTGCGCACGATTGCGGCACTGATTTTGCATGTGCTTGTTTGTGTCTGCAGCTTCCGGCATTGGAACTCTCCTTCTGCCTTTCTCGACCACCCGCATTGGGTCTTCAAAATAGTTTGTGCCGGGCGGGGCGTCGAGACGTGTGGAGCTGGTGGGGGCGAGGGGTTGTCGACTTCTCCCGGCAGTGTTTCTGGGCGAGGCCGGGGGGTTGGAGGAGCTCTCTCGTCCCCCCCCCATCCTCAGATGGGCTCGTCCGGGTGCGACCCCATTCTGGAAGCGGAGGTTGTGCATGGGGAGCTGTAAAAAAACGAACATACAGAAGACATAGGGTGCGTAGGAGGATCTAGTGGAGGATGAAGTGACAAAGAGAGAAAGAAGTTGGAAGAAGTGGGGCAAGCAGACATTGCAACAACTACAGAGGCGCTGCACATGTGCATGAATGCATGATTCTTCAATCAAATGTGGCGTTGAACGAATGATGCGTCTGTGTGTGTTTGTGTGTGTGGCGGTGATGGATGGTGAGTCCTCTCATAGGGGCGAGAGGAGGCCCGCCAGCGAGCCAAGTACGATGGTGAGGTAGAAGGAAGGAAGACAGGGAGAAAAGAAGGCAAGCAGGCAGGCAGGCATGTATTGGCGGTCGAGAGTCGATCTGAGCACGTTACCTTACCTGCAACTCCCTCCCTTCCCGTCTGGTGCTCATGTGCACCCAGAGAGAGGCATGGGAGGGTTCTCTCTCATCTGTTGTAAGAAGGAATCAGTTTGTGGAGAGAAAAGAAAGAATGCAGAGAGACGGATGGCGGAAGGAAAAAGTGGAGTGTGGATTGATGACTACCGAGAGGTACGAGGAAACGTAGAAGAAGAAAGCGCGAACTCCGTGACAGACAGCCTGACAGTAACTGAGTGAAGGCTTTGCGTAAGAGAGCGAGGAACCATTCGGCAGTTCGACAGGCAGGCAGGCAGGCAGGCAGGCAGGCTGGAAGGAGTGAGGAGGAGTGAGAGGGTTGGCATGTGTACTTCCCTCTCGTTCTGTCCCTCTCTCGCGGTTGTCGGGAATTCGCTGGTGAATTTGCACTCCTTTCGCAAGGACGGATTGATAGCTAGCCTCTGACTGACTGATTTTTCCGAATCTTCATTCATTCTCTTTTGGCTGATGGGTCGTAGAGATGAAGGCGAGAAACGGAAGAATTCATTGCAGAGAAAGGCCAGAGCAGATCGGCGGCGCTTGGAGCAACACGGTAACGAATCAGCAGAGCATTCAAAAAAGCACATGCAGAAGAAGAGCACAACGAAGTGAAGAAAAAGATTGATACGAAAGAAGCAGCAGACCCCCTCTGACGCAGTACCTGCAGAAGAGGAGTGAGTGACTCATATGACGTCCCAATGAAGGAAGGAAGGAGCTGGCGGTTTGGGGACTACGTCCACGCCAGACAGAAGCCGGCCAGAATCTGTAAACAAATTTACAAACTGAATGAAAGGCTGTCTTTCTCTTTCCCCCTCCCTTCCTTCGCTATGAAGATCTTTCGTCTGTGTCTCAGGAGCAGCATGTTGATGCAGGGAGGCGCTCTGCCTCTTTTTCTCTTCTCCTTTCGTTTCTGCTTTAAGAGGAGGGGGAGAGAGGAAGGCCTGCCTTTGTTTGCTTGTGCAGGTAACGCTTTACTGATGAGCTGCTCGTTCAATGGCTGCTTCGAATCCTCCTTCGTCGTTGACCCTCTTGCTCGAGTTTTCTGTTTTTCTTAGGACCTATGGAGGGAATGAATTGAGTGACCGTTCTGGAAGGAAGTGAAGGGGAGAGAGATGAGGAAGACAGAGACAAAGACAGAGAGAGAGCGCGTCCGCGAGGAGAGGCGGCTGGCGACTCTTTTCTCCTCTTTTCGTTTCTTTTTCTTTCTTTCCTTCGCCTGTCTTTCTTTCTCTCTTTGTCTGTGATCGACTATTCCCCCCTCTTCAGTCAGTCAGCAACAACGGGGCGAGAAAGCGGAAAAAGGATGGAGAACAAGAGAGACAGACACGAAAGAGATCTTGGACTGATTTGATGGCATGTCTCCTCTCTCCCCCTCCCCCTGTCTTCGTTCCGTTGGCGTGTCTGCCTTTCCTTTTCTTTTCTCCTCGCTTCGTTCCGTGCAGTAGTGCTCGCCGTCTCTTTCTCTCTCTCTATCCCTGCCCCCCCTGTCTGTCGTCTGCCTGGCAGTGCCTGTCTCTTCATTTATCCATCCATCCATCTGCGTATTCAGTCAGGGTCGGGGAGTAGTCGTTGCTTAGTGGCGTGGATTGGTTGGCTCATTTGAGTTTGGGGTTTGTGCGCTTCCTTTTGGGGGCTTTGGGTGACTCTGGAGGCAGACGAAAAAAAGAGGGGGACGTTGGAAGGAAATCTGTCGCCTACCTGTCTGGCGCAGATGATGTAGACCGAACCGGGGAGAGAGGGCGAAGGCGGAGGGAAGGTAGGGGGGGGGGACATGATGCCACCGTGGAGCTTTCCTGTGGCTTTTTTTTCCGTTTTTCGCTTTTTCGCTCTTCCACCCCAGCATCGTTTCGTTGCCTGTGACAGAAGTTTGAACTAACTCGGAATTGAACTTTGATCGACACGGGTGCAGAAGGGGGGGGGTAAGGAGTGTAGAGGAGGGGGGAGAAAGGAGCGGGGGGATGACTCCTCTCTCTCCCCAACTGTGCGTTGCATTCCGTCCTCCTGCAAACGTCGCGAAGGTGCCTGTTTGTTTCTGTCTGGCCTTCTTTGTCGCTTTCACATTGACAGTCAGCGGCACCAATTTTTCTTTTCCCGTTTTTTATTTTTCGTTTCCTCTAACGCACTCTTCTTCGTTTGAAGCCTAGCTCCCGTGAACCCTCCGCCGTTTTTGATGTCGGAGGAGCAAGGGAGTGAAGAGAAATGAGGGGGTGAAGGAGTGAAAGAGAACGGGGGCTGCGCTTCTTCTTCGATTTCGATTTTTTCTTGCTTGACTGTACGAATGAAACGGTCGATGGACCGGGAGGGGGTGTGCAGAACCCGGCTTTCCGGGGCCCATTTCCTCTCTATTTTCTCCGTTTCTTCCCTTGACTCACTCCCCGGACGCGGTGGAAGTTTTCGTTTCCTTTTTTTTCTTTGACTTCCCTTTTTGGTCTGGCAGCAAGGAGAGAGTGTGGTGTTGTTTGAGGTGGTGGTGTACTCTTCATTCGCCTGCTTGCTTTTTCTTTCGTTTGCCGACCTTCCCGTCTGGGAGAAAGTATCGACATGTGCTTCCCTTCTGTCTCAATGTCGACTGTCTCAATCTGTCTGTCTGTGCGTGTCAGGGAGGGAGGCCGGTCGTTCATTTTTCCCTTTCTGTACGTGCTGGCCTCCCTCTTTTGTGTTGCAATTGCTGGCAGCAAACAGCCCCATTCCTCTTTTCTCCCTCGCCTTTCTTTCGTCTCTCTGGTGCGCGATGACGCAGCAGGTTGATTTCATTCCGTTAGTTCCCCTACTGGCTCAGGCTGAGGGAGAGAGTTGGCTAGCTTGTTTGAGAGAGATGAAGGGCGAAAGAGAAGAGAGACGTACCCGTCTGTTCGGTCAAGGGGCTTTCTCTCTCTCTCTCTGTGTCTTCTTTCGATCCTCTCGCTTCATTTCCATTTCGTTCGTCTGTCTGTTCTTCGTCCTGTTTTCTGTTTGTGTGCTCTCTTCCCTCTCTTGTTTCGTTCGCTACTTCTGGAACACGAAGAAAACTGCGTGCCGTCTCGTGCAGAGAGACCGTCCAGTCCCACCCACCCCCAGGCATCAGGCTGATGATAGATGCGGCCAAAAGGCCGGGAAGGAAAGAGACGGGGGAAAGGCAAGTGAAGGCTGCATGTCATTTAAACTCGTAGGACAAAACTTTTGGCGTACGGGACTCCCTGTTCTCACCTCGCTGTTGAAGAGGTGGAGGGAAGAGCCTGCGGGGGCCCGGCCGCCTTTTTTTAATTGTCCGACAAGACAGACTCCGGCAGAGAAATCCAATGAATATGGATGTGAACGAACAAAAAGGCGAGAGAAGAAGTTTGAGGGTTCCGTATCCCTTTCTTCTCGTCTGATGCTTGTCCCCATTTGTCATACAAAGAGAGAGCACCCGGATGGATCGATCGTTTGGCTGCTCTCCCCCTTCTCTGGAGGATTCCGGAAGGACTTCATGCAGTCATCTCTTTTGCCTTTGCTCATCTTAGACGTTGATAAGAGCAGGAAGCAGAAAAATGGCGGAGAACAGAAGAGAGAGGAAAAGTCCCATGCAGACCAAAATGGTCATTGGGGAAGTCCGGAGTATGAAAAAAACGGAAGACCTCTAACAGACAGACAGACACGCACACCCGTACCGCTATCCCCAAGAGGGGAATGATCGAAGGAAGACCGTCCACGAAAGGAAGACACCATGCATGCGACCTACCTGCATGTCAGTGGGTGTGTATGTACACTTGTGAGATGGGGTACCGTAGTCACCGCTCCCCCTCCTTTCTAATCCCCACATTCATATTCCCTCACTCTTGTTTTCCCTCCCTTTCTTCGTTTCGACCAAATTTTCCTTCACCCCCCCCCCTCTTCAAGAAGGAGGATCCTTCGTTTGTACGCTCAAGGAAGGCAGTCGATCTTATGAAGACTGTGGTGCTCCAACTGAACAAACGAAAGAAAGAACACGAACAACGGAAGAAGTGGAGTCGGTTCTCGCCAATCTAACTGGTCTTTTCCTGCAGAAAACAAAGAAAGAAACTCCAACTTGTTCGATGAAGCAAATCGAGGGGAGTTTAAGTCATGTCTTTCTTGACTGCCTGTCCGTTTGACAGTTACTGCCGTCCCTCTTGCTTGCTTGCGTGCGAGATTTTGTTTGACCGATGAGCACATTGATGAGTTTCAAATCTGTGTAGGTCTGTCTGTCTGACTGTGATGGGGGGCACGCAGAATTCTGTCTTCCTCCTGTCCCCATCAATCTTTTGTCGACTGTCCATGGATCCACGCTGTCGGTCTGTCTGACCCCCAAATCCTTCTCCCTCCCTCCGTCTGCATGAATGACACTTATCTATCGCCTCGAGTCCGTTGATCCTTCCTTTCTCCTTCATGGGTTTCTGAATAATGGAATGACTCTCTCTCCGTTCCTCGTCTTCCCTCTTTTTTTTGCCTGCCTGCCTGCCTGCCTAGCTGGCTGCCTTCCCGAATTCTTTTTCAATCAATCAGATCCGATCGATCGATCGATCGTCCCTTCCACACTCAGTCTCGTATCATTTTCTTCCTTCCACTGCATTGGGTGTACTCGCAGTGCCTTCATTCATTCTTTAATACACATACAATGATTGACACGGAGGAGGATAGTGATGTATGCAAGTATCGATCTTGTTGAGATCTGGCTGGCTTTAAAGCTGCCCCCTTCTGCGTGCATGTCTTTGTGTGACGTGCGTTTCCGTTCCTTGAATGAGTGACGATCGAGTGACTGAGTCTTCTAGGAGTCGTCCAGGGTGCGGCCCAGGACGCATGTATGACACGAAGAAAGGGCGGCCATTATTGGTCGGCAGTAACCCTTTGGCATGCTGTGCATGTGCATGGCACTGCGGCATGCGCGAGTGCAGACTGTCCACGCACATGCATGTATTTGTTATACAATGTAAACTTTAGATATTATCCTCTATCCAAAATTTTAACGAAACTATAGTTTAATTTAAACTTCTAGTTCCATAGTTCTAGTTCTAGTTCCGAGTCTAGTTCTAGGTCTAGTTGAACTTTAATTACTGACATACTGATTAGTGCCTTAATTAGCCTTAATTAAGTTTGATTTGAGGTTTGATTGTTGATTGATTGATTGATTGATGGATTTCGCGCTAGTACGCCTTATAATTCTAATTATATCATTGATAATTTTCACTTTTAAAATTTATGTTAACATGATAAATCATTGATGCTCGCATTGATGATGCATCATAAAAATCTTTGTTAATCTTTATGATCTATTATATTACAGGATTATATTGTGTTCGATATTTGGTTTTGTGTTCGAGGCCGGAGCCCTAGACCTGCGTGCCAGTTATCTGACGTCCGCCTATGTTAATTTTTCTATATATTTTGAAGTAAGTTCTGGTATAGCTAGTAACTTGACATATCTAAAAAAATTAATAATTACTAATTACACATAGAGAGTTTTTTCGGAGCTGCTAGTTTCTGGTCGACTTAGTGTGGCTTCGCTAAGCGAGCTTTCTCACGATCGCTCCTAGGCTAGCTAAGGCTAGCAATGCATATCATGATATGCTCAGACCGTCCTTTACCATTGGGCCACGATGGCTGGCGGGTTAAGTCACCTCATCATCATCATCATCATCATCAGGTGGTTGAGGTCGATATTAGATTGAACTATCTATGAATCTAGGAATGAATACTAGAATGAATAAGATAGGATACGATTTTATATTAACTTAAAAATAAAACAATTCCTAGAATAATTCTTATATATGGACTATATGTAGACAACTAGCATGCAGTAACTAGCTACCCTGCAAAGAGCTGGGAATTATTAAAACCTAGTAGAATTTAGATAGATCTAGAAATCTTCTTCACTGTCCCAGAGTCTTTCTGACTCAAAAATTGGGTCAAAATTCCGAGTTTCCGACTCCCCGGCACCTTAATTCTTATTCGAAAACGAAAAAAAGAATCTAAAGGAGTGGAAGATATGCATGGTACTTCAATTAGTAGCGGCAGCCGGTGAGTTAAATTTACCCTAGAATTTATACTACGACATATAATCGACACACACACATACACACACACACACATACACACATACACACACATACACACACACACACACACACACACATATATATATATATATATATATATATATATAAAATCAAGATATATGTATATTATCTATTTTATATAAACGGCATCTATGAACCGGCACACTAGTAAAATAATAAAAATAGTCAATTATTTTTACTATTTTAGCTAACACTAGATAGTAAATAGTGAAAATAGTAAAAAAAAAGACTATTTCAACTATTTTAAACGTTGAAATAGTACTATTTTACTATTTCAACTATTTTTCATGTTAAATGTCAATCAATAAACTTTGAAGTCACTCGGTCAAAGCCACCTATTGG
>JAHBMJ010001046.1:22500-36612 GCA_018398765.1 Chromera velia | reverse complement strand
GGGGGGTCAACGGGCTTGCGTGCCATCCCTCCGCCCTCCAAAACCTGACCCCTCCCCCCCCCTCGGATTTGAAGCCATCCTTCCGCCCTCGAACCGTCATTGACCCCCCTCATGCGGACCTCCGGGGTGATATGCTGTCCTGTGAGTAGAAGTACTGATCGATCGTTCGTTTCTGTGGAATGTTGACCCAGCGTCGGACTAACACTTCCTGATTTCCCTGTTTCCCTAGGTTCCCTGTTCGTTGGTGAACCGGTGCGTGTGTTGGTCTGGGATGAACCGCATTCATAGGTTCCATACAAGTAGAGAGAGGCGTGTTTATAGTTCATAGTGATGACACGTGGGAAGTCCTCAGATTAGCTGAGTACTCTCTCTCCCCAGACCATGTTTGACGGCTAGGCTTGGCTGACGGTTTCGGTGCAGCTATAGCCTTATAGCAGAGCGTGTCCTAAGCTTTGCTTCCATCACAATTGGTGCTTGCCTGCGTCGGGCTCGTACTGTCGACTGTGAGCTTAACTCCGCTTTTGTCTCGCTCTGTAACGGTCGTTGTCTCGTTTTCGGTTTTGCTTCGACTCATAGAGACGGACTTCTCCCGAAGTTGTTTGTTTGTTCTGCTTGCTGCGGGGCCCTGAGTCTCTTCAGAGCAACTCTGTGGCGGCATGTTAGTGCCCTTCTTCTCGTTTTCACTGCAGTAAAGCAGCTTGGAACCTTGGAAGAGCGCTTGTTGGACGGAGGCCGTCTCGAGTCCTAAGGAGATGAACGGAGACGACAAGTTTGCGCTGTCTGTTCCGTCCGTCCGTCTGAGGCGCTTAAAGGGCACAGCAGTGATCGGAGGTGCCTGTTTGAAGGGCATTTCCTTTGCTGCGACGGTTCAGGCCCGCGTGGAGTTCTATGCGGCGTTGGACCGGGTTTGGGTTCGGGGGGGCCGCCTGTAGAAGCCTTATCTCAAGGGAGACGGTGGTTGTTTCCTGTGGGGAAGGGAGGGGCTGTTCTGCCTCGGATCCTTTGTTGTTTGCGGCTGTGCAAAGAGGTCCGACTTTAAGTTGAAGCTTTATACACTGTTCAGGGAGGCTGCACTATCTTTGTCTTCTCTCTTCTGTCCTTCGCTGCTCCCAGCCTTTCTTTTGACGATGTTGTTTTGGTGAGGCGATGAAGCTGTGTGGTCGGTCTCTTCGAAAGGGGTTGGTCACCGTGCGAGCGTATGGACCTAGGTATGGATAAGCAGCCACTTCAGTAGTGGCAGAATCGAGAGGGGGGGGGCGACGGGGGGCGAAGAGTGAGGAGAAACGAGAAGCTGTCAAGAAAGCTGTTCGTTCTCTGTTCTGTTCCGTTCTGTCTCTATTTGTTTAGTTTGTTTCTCTGTTGTTTCTCTGTTTTGTTTTGATCAATTCTGTTCCCAGGCGTTGCGTATAGTTCGATGGATTCACGGTCGTTCACAATGCGACACGTTTTTCTTCCCACTGCTCATGCGTTTTTTTTGTCGGTTGACTGGCATGATCTCAATCCTTTTTTCTGTCAACCTCCCTTTCGGAATCCCTTCGAAAAGAGCAAGTCTGCCCGTTTTTGGGGGGGATGTTCAGTCAGCCTGAGGGTGGTCTGAGTTCCTCTTTGTTCCGTTCGTGGCTTCAAAACTTTTGGAGTCTAACCTTGTTTGTTGCTCTACCAGTTTGAGTTGTGAGGGGTCAGGAACAAAGAGTAGAGTGTGAAAAAGAGAGGAAATGTTTGTTCTCTGTTCGTTTGATCTGTTGAGGTGCCTTGGTGTCAGTTTATCTTGGCTGTTCTGTTTGTTCGTTCTTCTGTTTTTGGGTTCTGTTTTGGAAGTCGTGTGAGAAGTCATTCGCATGCAAGCTTTTATTTCTCCCTTCCACAATTTCATCTTTCAACGTTCAAGACCTGGCTCTGTCTGTTCTTTTGCCATCGGTGAGAGTCGATCTGATGCAAAGCCGTGCAAACTTTTTTTGCTCCAACCGGTCGATCGTAACCGGAGCGTTTGTGTGCGTGGTTAGTTATGTGGCGTGTTCTTCTATTTCTGCTTTGTCCTCTGCTCAAACTCCCATGTTAATCCATTTTTGTCTCTCTTACGGCTCTGTATGGCTCTGTTCTTCTCTTCTGTCTAGTACTTCAAAAGAGACTGAAAGTTCTCTTTTGGGGGGGGATGAGCAAACTGATCTATTTGTGTGATCTCGTGTGCTGGTTAAGATCCCTTTAGACGGATGGAGATCGACGTCAGTTCTGCGAGTTCGGCTCAGTTCGCCCTTCCCTTCTGACGGGGGGTGCATGGGTAGACGGCTGGTATAGAGAGACAGGGGGTGAGATTCAATGGAAAGGGAGACAGACATGCTACGAAGATAGTTCTGTCGGGTCAATGAATGGAAAAAAGAAATTCTGTGCTCTGTCTTTGGTTGTTGCGGAGCAGTGAGGGAGAGTAGCTTGCAGCATCCACGTGAACCTGTGTTCTGTTTCTGTTCCAGAGAGTAACTGTTGTATGTGTCTGTTCAACTGACAGTGTTCGTTCTGGTCTCCGTTTATAGGCATGAATGCTGTTTGAGAAGCATTCCTGAAGGGTGATTCGTGGCTGTATTGTAGTCAGCTTAAGTCCGCTTGATCGATAGAGTTGCTTAGTTAGGTCCGTAGGCGCCAAAAGCTGTGCTTCCGTGTTGTAAGGAAGGGACTGTTTGTTTTGAGGAGTCAAGTATACCGTCACCTCTATGCACCTGCAAACCAAAAGAAAGACAAACAAAGTTTCTTCGTTGTAGGTGACTGTTTCTCTCAAAGTGTGTCTTCCTTCCTTGCGTTAGTTCAGACAGGGGGTGATCTGTGAGAGAAAGCGCATGAGTTCATGCATGTGCCGTTCTGTTGAACTCATCCGCAAGTGACAGTCAACTCGAGCTTGAATGTGAGCTCGTGTGGTTGGGGGGAACTGAGTGTTAGATGTCTGTCAGTAACTGTTGTTGAGTCAGTTGTCTTAAGTCGTCCGTCCGTTTGTTCGTTGGTTTGTTCAACAGTTTGTTAGTTAGTCAGTCCGCCACTCTTTTGAGTTTAAGTCAGACAAAGAGTCGTCTACAGTTGATTGCATTGATGACATCTAGCGTGGGCAGTTCATGTCGGTTCATGTGTTGACTCGAGAGCTTTGTTTCATGGAGTTCTCTCGGGGGGTGATCTGTGAGGGAAAGTGACTGACCGGAGCATACCGGAGCCTGTCTACACAAAGAAACCATCGCAACACCTAGACTAATCTGAGGTGAGACGTTTGAAGGAATGCATAGAGCAAGGTCGAGTGTCAGAAGAAGTGAGTGAGAGACCGGGAGGTCGCTCATTGAACCGTGATGCAAGCTTTCAATCAGAAAAAGGAAGCATGATCAGATCCACACGAATGCATACGCATAATTAATCGACGATTTGAGACCGCGTTTAGATCTCAAAGGCTGTTGCACAACATGCAGCCCCAAAAAGTCAAAGTTCACGTAGCCCGGGAAAGCAGCTATAGTCGGGGCACTATGAAGCCATCGCCACCATTATTTCTGGCGTGAATCTCTGTGGCTTTACGGGGATTTCCCTCTCTACAGTGGTAGCGCACTGAGTCTCGCACTGAACCACCAGAGAAGGAAGCAGTCAAAGAGCTAGGAGAAGAGCTTATAGCTTTACGATGTTGGCAGAAATAGTGAGAATAGTCATTATTTTTATATAAGGTTCATATATGGCAGAATAGTAAGAATAGTCTCTTATTTTTTATAATTGGAATAGGGAATAGTCACTATTCTTACTATTGATTATTAAGGGATAGAAATAGTTGACTATTCCACTATAATTTTAGCCCATAGATGTGCCGAACGGTATAAGCGCTAGTGACCAGATTTGATTTGATAGGATTTGATTTAATTTAATTTAATTTGATTTGATTTGAGTTTCAAACTCAAATCTGACCAGATTTGAAGTAGATTTGAGGTTGAAGTCTAGAAGTCACTCTCGACAGCAAACTAGATTAAAAGCCTAGCTAAAAGCTAATTTGAGACTCTTAAAATGAATGAGCTATTGTCAAAGCTAAGAGCTTACATAAGTTTTAGTTTATCTTAGAGTTATCCCAGAGAGTCATGTTAACTTAAAACTTGAGTTATCATAGAGATTTGAGGTTAAAAGATCACTTAGGTCAGATTTGAAGTAGATTTAATAGGATTTGATAGGCCCTATCATGCTAAAGTCTCTCAGGCCTAAGATTTGACTTGAGGTTAAGCCCTACTTCAAATCAAATCAAATCAAATCTGGTCACTAATAAGCGCTTAGCTACTAGCTGTAGGCCAATGGTAGCCGATGGCGATCATTGGCGTATGACTAGGCATATCATGATGATGATCGATGTTGTGAAACGTCTCAATTGCATGCAGTTTCATTGCAGCATACATGAAATTGTATGGATATGAAGTCTTCCACTGGCTTAACTTGCCATCGGGGCCGATCGATCGCGATTGCATATGATCATGATGATGAAGCTTCAATTCCGTCCATTTCAAGCTTTCTTGCGCGATTCATGCAAATTAAAAAGATATGATGACAAGAAACGGAAAACGGACAGCTAGGGCAGATCAATACGATTAAAAGAACGCCAAGGGGGGAGGGGGAATCGAAGAGCTGAAAATTAAACCAACTAGAGACAAAAGGAAGCAGGGATCGAAGGACGCAGATCAATATTTCTCTGTACAAGCAAACGACCGACGACTCTTCGTTCCCCTCCACCCTCTCACTCTCTCTCTGCACATGAACGCGGTTCGAAGAAAAATGACTCACAGCACTCGATCGGCCCTTCAAAGTGTCCTGGATTGGGGTGGCTAAGAAAATTAACGCGCATGCATGCACGCATACGAAGAATCAATCCCGTCTGCCTGCCT
The DNA here is from genome assembly GCA_018398765.1 of Chromera velia. Lineage (NCBI taxonomy): Eukaryota > Chromeraceae > Chromera > Chromera velia. The sequence goes on along the minus strand of JAHBMJ010001046.1, from coordinate 31,732 downwards.
GCCTCTTGGAGTGTGTTGATTTCGTAGAGGGAGATTCACATCGATCTTTTTTGCAGCTAGGTCTCTTCAACAGATCCGAATCGATACATTCGATCATTACACAGCTTTCTTTGATCCTTTTCCCTCTTCGTGCCTTTTTCTGCCTTCAGTTTCTTTTCTTGAAACAGACAGACCGACAGAGATTAATGAAACCCTGATGACATGAACACAGACGAGAAAAAAAGACGAAAAACTCTCGGCTGGCTCTCCCCCCCCAAGAGAGAGCAGCACAGCCGCTGCACAGTGACAAGAGAAAGAAAGCATGCAGAAAGTTCGATCGATCAACCAAGGTGTCCCCATCCCTCCTCTGACAGAGCAATCAGAAAGTTCATGCAACCAAGATGTCCCCATCCCGGCCTCCTCTCTTAATTCTTCCTTTTCCTTCCTTCCTTCTCTCTGCCCATTTCTTCTTCTTGTAGAAAGAGGCAGAGAGAATTTGGAAGCCGAAAGCAAACAATCCCGAAAGAAAGATACAAACAACAAATAGACAAAGGAGAAAAGAAGGAAAAGGCCTGTCAAAGAAAAAAAAGGAAGAAGAGGACACACTGCCTCCGTTTCCTTTCGTTTTCCATGCAGGCGAAGATAGGCAGAGGAGAAGTTATTTAATTAATTAGCTAAAGGCTTCTGTAGCTGTCTGACTGTTACTGTTGCAACCTTTTGCAAACAGCGTACGTAAAGAAGGCAGACATGCATACAGCGAGTCGCGTAGTCCCTTGAATGGAGGTGGAAGGAAGCAGGCCGGACTGGGCTTTTCTCATACCACCCGTTGGAATTGGTAAAGGGTTCTTTTTCTTTTCTCTTCATCTGATCGATGCCCTTTGTGTTGTTGTGTTTTCCTTCTTACTTTTCGTGCTCACAAGAAAGAAAGAAAGGAACTCGGGTGATTCCCTTCAATCCCATCCATCCTTCCGTCGATTCAGTGACTGCATGGCTCTTATGCAAGGGTCGAGCCAAGACGGTCTCTCCCGACTCCCATGCAGTCACACTCACTCCTTCTCCATCCACCGATCCATCCACACACCCGAGGACCCACACAATCCATCGTGGGATTGACAAGACGAAAGAAACTCCTTCCGATCGGTTGGCCGTGCACGGCATGCATATATGATCGAAACAGATCGCCCTAGCTGGTACCGCCCATGTTTGCATACAAGGCAGGAAACAAAGAAACAAAGAAAAAAACTCAACGCAACAGAGAAACAAAAAAAGCGCACACGCAAGAAAACAGGAGAAGACGACACGGAAAGAAAAACATATGTTGAATCTCCAACACTCGGGAAAGAACCGGAGAAAAATGGAGAGAGAGAAGAGGCAGGAACAAAGCAGACGAAGGAAGGAAACACCCTCATGAAAGACAGGAGGGTAAGTGACACCGCCTTCGCGCGCAGATTCTATCTCTTCCTTTTTCTGTGTCGTTCATTTGAACCCCTCCTCGTTTTGTCTCCTTCTCCTTCTGCCCTCCTTCCTTCCAGCTCTCTTCTCTCTCCCTCCCGCTCCAATCCGCACGGAGCGAAAACTTTAAGCAGCTGCAGGCAGGAGGGAGGAAGTAACAAGGGCGCACATGGAGAAGGAAAGGTTGGGGGAGGAAGGAGCGGTCACTCGCTGTCAACGCGTGCCAACCAAACACAAAGGCACAGTTCGTTCTACTCGGGAGCCGAAGCAAAATTCTGCTGCACAAAAAAAAACCAGCCCGTCGCTCGTTTCTCTGCATAATTTCCATGCACGAGTTATGCTCCCTCTCCGTTTGGTGTTTCTCTTCAAAGGACACACTGGCTGGCATGCAACAGGGAAGGAAGGAAGATTTGAAAAACGAGTCACTGCAAATCAGGGTTCAAGCCACCCTGGACATGACGTCAGAGTCGAGAGTACTAACAGGTGCGCATACACTAAAAGATTTACAATCCAGAGAGAGAAGAGACACAGCAACCAGGGAGCAATTTCCGACAGGAAACTGAGACTACTGCAGGGAGGGAGACTGCTGGACTGACAGGTCTTCCACATCTCGTACTCTTGGGTCATGTCGTCATCCGACTTCGCAAAAGAAAGCTGGTTGCTGCTGTCTGTCTTCTCGCTGCTGCTGCTGCTGGATCCGCTCCCCGCGTTCTGCTGATCCTGCTTGTCGTCGGGCTTTTCGTCCGTGGTGACCTTGACGTCGAAGGCGCCGGAGTTGCCTGATACGGAGGGATTGGAGTTTTCCCGTTCGGGGAGCAACTCCTTGCACAGAATGTCCTGCTCAAGGACAAACTGCTGGTAGAGCTGAGCCTGCTCAAGGATCTCCTGAGAGGCAGTGGAGGATGAGTTGGTGTTGGAGGAAGACATGTTTTGTTGTTGCAGTAGAGACTTGGAAGGGTGGACAGTAATCTGGGTAGCTGTGAGAACTTTGCGCGGCGGTTTCAGCTGGCAAGAGAGATTCAGCTCGAAACTGGAGAACAGATCGGATCCGTTTTATTACTATATACTGTTGTCTTGAAGAAGTGGAATCAATCGAAGAGTCTAAAGTATTATATTAAAAAAAAAAAAAAAATTAATATAACCCTTCAATGTCCCAAATTTTATTATTCATATAAAAAAAGAAACGGGCGAAAATATCGTTGCATCGACTTCGACTCAGAATCGACTGACGTCACACCGGCCGCGATCGGCCGGTCGAGGGCTTTTCCCGCGCGTGCGCGAGTCGTTTTCTTATATTCATATGTGGGCTTTTGTCCCTGCATGCCTGCATTGCAGGCATGCATATGCTGCGGGGGGGGGCCGGCGTACTTAGATTCGCAGACTGCATGCCTGAAAAATGCCTTACCTTAATTGGTTCACAATGATATGCAGTCACGCTCTGATGTTCATAGATTCCAAGCTCATTGTACATGTTTTGCCATGTTAGGACTCTGACTGTAGTCGTGCTTTCTGGCGCTGTTCTCGCCTTTTGACCAGGAGTAAATCGGACGATAATCATGTGGAAAACTTGCTTTCTCTTTCATCTCTTCCTCGCTTTCATCGCGAGAGAGGCAGACGCAGTCTGCTACCTGATTGGTGATGACTGCGCAGCCTGTTGGAAGACAGACCTTTCCTCGAATGGAGTCTCCCTGACGGAGTGCCCCAGCACCATGCAACTGGAGTGGATCGACGAGCCCGTGCCGAGTCTGAAGGACTCAGAGACAGATGCGGTAAGCCGCATGTACTGACTCATTTGATCAGTTTGATTCCCGTCCGTCGATCTGCATCGCGGGCCGAGTCTTTGAGCAGTAGCGTCAGAAAGGAAGGAAGCAAAGAACTGCCCAGGACGAGGGCTTTCATTTGTCGATGTTAAAGGGGCTTCATGCAGAAACGTCAGATTCATGGAGTGAAAATGAAACTTTTTGGTTGCATGGCATGCATGATGCAGAAGAGGACAAGAGTGGCAGATAGAGATGCCTAGTGCGTGCAAAAGTGGCAGATAGAGATGCAGGATGAAAATATGGTTCTGGGATAGAGGGTCAATATTCACGATTCAGTACAACAACCAAATCCGCCGGTGCACCTGTATGGTTTTCCTTCCGGATACATGCACATAAAATGTGTCTGCAGGTGGCGTATCGATTCACCGTCGACACGGGCGAGTTCCCGACGTTTCAGGTCGACGGCTTTGACATCCCGCACGCCAACATCCACTCGTGTCCCTCCTCGTCGAGAAGCTGGTCGGTCGGTCGGTCCACCTGCACCTTTTCTTTCATGCTCAATGGTGGCTGCATGGTAGAATTGTGTCTTTGTTTGCGCTTTTGATTTGGGAGAGCCATCTGAGAAAAGGACTCTTAGAAGCAGCGAGCTCCTCCTTCGAGCGAGACTCAGTCTGTTCTCTCAGAGGCTGGCTGCCTCTCAAGCTAGGAGAGAGAAGGAAACACTTCGGCAAGTGACAAGAACACCTAACGGAGCAACTCCAGTCCAGATCTTCATTCGATCGTCGCTTGTGCTCATTTTCTTCTTCCTGTCTCCTCTGCTCTCCACTGCGTGCAGCACTCCGTTCGCAGTAGACCGTGAGTCGTGTGTTCTGTCGTTTGGTGTGTGTTCTGCTTTCCTCTTTTCTCAATAAAACGCTACGAGTACAAATTTAACAGTATATGCGTCACAAATCCACTCGAATCCACACTCTCACACACATGCATATACACACACGCACACGCACACGAAGCCCTCAGGGGGATGAACGTGTAAAAGAAAAGAACGTCGGTTGTCTCTGACATTCCGCATGCAACCATGTCATTGTCTTCACATACACGTGCATGGATCGATAAAGGAGACCAGGCAGGCAGGTGCAGAGCTTCGTTCCCACCCCCTCTGCCAACCCCTCTGCGTAGCGACCGCTCTGCATGCCCGCGTACCTGCCTGCTTTCAGCTTCTACGGACACCCAGGAGCTCAAGGGCGCCTTGGCGGTGATAGACGGGACTCGGAAGTCGGCCACATTCACTTCGGACGTCGCCCTGCCTGCAGGGTCATACATGTTCATCGCTCACATTCGTTACTTTACAGACGCCAACACGAAGTACGACGTCGCCATCGGGAAACCAGTGGACGTTCTCTCCTCCTCCGCCTGCGGGCCTGGGTCCTTCCACGAGGGCGGAGTGTCGGGAGGTGGCTGCGTTCAGTGCCCGGCTGGGACCTATTCCAACCAGACGGACGCGTATAGCTGCACAGCATGCGAAGAAGGGTTCTTCTCGAGCAGCGCCGGGTCATCGGGATGCCAGGCGTGCCCTGAGGGACAGTACAGGGGGGCCACTGACGACGCCAGCGCTTGCCTGCGGTGTGCGAAGGGGAGCTACCAAGACAAGGCGGCCCAGTCGTCATGCATCGAATGTGCGCCTTCGAAGACGACCCTCGGCCTTGGCTCCATCGTGATGAGTGACTGCTCGTGTGAAGTCGGATTCTTTTTGGACCGTCAGGTTTGTTTGTTTGTGCATGGGTGCATGGGTGTGTTTGCTTTTGGGGGGAGGGGGGGAGAGGAGGCCTGGGCGGTCTTCTTTTCTGTCTGGTTTTGTCCTTTCTGTGTTTGCTCTTCTTCGTCGCAATTGCAGTTTTTTTGTCGGTTGCCTGGTCCTCCTCCTCCTCCTCCTCCTCCTCTATTTTCTTTCTCTTTCTCTTTCTGTCTCCCTTTTTCGCCATCTCTCTCCATGCGTTCTCTCTGTCTTTTTGTCTTGCTGACCACGGGTTTCTTGTTCTCTCTCTCTCTCTCTCTCTCTCTGTGTCTGTGGATGAGCACGTGCGCACTTATGCGTGAGCGTCCTGTTTTTTTAGTTGCATGTATGGGTATTTCTGCGTGTCAGCGTGCGCTTGATTTTGTCGGCGTTTATCCGTCAGCTTGCATGGGCGTTCTTGCTTTTATCTCTGTGCATGCGTGTGTCTGTGCGTATTTCGGAACGTGTGCATCCGTCAGTATATCATCCTCTTGCTTGACACCTCCCTTTCAGCTTCTTCTCCCGCTGCCCCCTCTTCTCCCCTTTTCTGGTGATCTGTTGCTCTATCAACTCCTCAAGCCCTCAATGAAGTGCTCTTCCCCCATTGTACAGAACGGATTCCATTTGTGACTTCTTCTGTTTTCTTTCCCATGCTGCAGGCCGATGTGTGCAGGTCCTGCGAAGGCAATACAAATTTTATTTCTTCTTGCAGCAGTATTAAATAGAAACACAAATTTTATTTCTTCTTTCCCACGCATGCTGCAGGCCGATGTGTGCAGGTCCTGCGAAGACAAACCCCACCTGAAATGCCCTGGAGGGGACGGTCTGCCCCTGACGGAGGCGGGGTACTGGGCCTCTCCTGTGAAGGACCTCGAGAAGTTCAGCGAGCCTCGATCCTTCAGATGCATGTACGTACGTCAACTCAGCTGGCAATGCGATCAGGGAAGGGACATACATCGAGAAAGGAAAGGAGCGATGGTAGGATGCACGAAATTGACTCCTTGCTCCGTTCGGTTCCGGTGCATAGACCGGCGCTCTTTGATCCAGTTTCGCCCTCCTTTATAGCACCCCGTGGGTGTTCCTCCGTTGTGCCTGCATGCCCGGAGGCTCTCTGCATGTTCAATTGGATCCAATTCGGGCAGGCAGATTCTCATGACGGTCTGAAGTTCGATTACCTGTCTGCCTGCAGGAACCGACGAGCTTGCACAGGCGGGACGTTCGGTCCTCCCGGCAGTTCCTCCAACAGGACGAGCACTTCTTCTACCGACACAGAGGGACAGCACGAGGACGGCACGGAGAAGGAGTGGGAAAACTCCGATGCACAGTGCTTTGGGGCCCGCACGGGGTTCATGTGTGAGTCGTGCCCCGTGGGCATGTACAAGGTCCGTTTGCTTATCGTTGTGGTCGAAATAGTCGTGCCCCGCACGGAGCATACACATGTCGGCAGTCCAGGCAGGACTTTACTGACCAACCTAGTTTTTGCTGGAGGACAGGACGAAACAAATGTCTTGGGGAATAAGGTGTTTGTTTGATTGAGACTTTTCAACTGTCCAAGGACACGCATGCTGAGGGCGAATTTTGGAACCTTCATTCCATCACGGTGTGCATAGAAGGTAGCAGGCATCTATCTATACGCATGGTGTGGCGATATCTTGAAAGAGAGGATGATGTCAAGTGTGCAGTAATGTTCAAGAAGTGCCCACCTTCTCGATGATGTGTGACGAGTTTTCAGCTATAAACGAAACGCAAAATTTCAAATGACAGCGGATACAGTGGGACACGACACCGGCAAGACACGGCTTCAAAAGATGCATGCATGTGCGTGCATACGCATGTGTCGTGGCTGCAGCTGAGCAGCGAAGGCTGTCGAGTGGAAAGAAAAGATTCAGCCCGAGTTCTCTGAATTAAGTCTGTGTCGGTGTGCGCAAAGAAATTGCTGAGAAAGGGATGCATGCTCTGATTGTATATCGATAAACGGGTGGCATGCTCTCGTTGCAGCTCGACAACGACTGTGGGTCTTGTGGAGGGGCTCTCTCTTGGCCAATGCTTTTGTTTTCCGTCCTCTTCCTGTTCGTGATGGTGGGAGCTTACTATACAGTCAACCAGAGATACATGTCCGCATATAGCCCTCTGGCGTCTCTGATTGCAACCACATCTTTGATGCTCTTGTTCGTCCAGGTGGGTCGGTCAGTTGGTCCTTCGACCATGGGTCATGCGTTTATTTTCATATGTATGAAAATAAGAATAATTAAAAGACTTCTAAATGAAAATAAACGCTTGTTCGTCCAGGTTGATCAGTTGGTCCTTCGACCACAAGGCCCGGCCGGTTGAATCAAATTGGGGGGCGTGACCGACAATGAATGTGCTTGTAGGTTGTACTCGCAGGCGAAGTGTCGTCTAAGCATACATACAGGCTCGCTCAGTTGCTTTCCTCAGTTTTCTTTTCTTTTCTTTTCATTATGTTGCCTCGTTTCCCGCACTTCAAGCATCCATTCATGCTGCCGTGCTCCTCGTCTTCTTTCTGTTCTCCAACTCATTGGTCTAGATGATGTTTTCATATTCTTTTTCCCGTCGATCGAGATTCGAAGTCTCATCTCCCTCTTTCGGTCTCAACCTGCATGTCTATTCGATCCTATGTGGATCCTCTCTTTGAATCTCGATCTGCTTTATCCCCAGCTCTCTTCGTTCTACCTACACACATGCAATGCCCTAACACACCACGCCTGCCACGCCTGCGAAACTGCCTGCCTGCAGTACCTTTTGGTTCTTCGGAAAGTTGATGTCGACCTGCCTGACGAATTGACGAGACTTTGGGACATCCTCAGCGTCGTTTCCTTTGACATCGCGGCACTCAGACAGGAGTGCGCCTTCCCCACCAACAGATCTACAACGGTTTGTCCGTCCGTCTGTCTGTCTGTCTGTCTGTCTGATTGTCTGATTGTCAGGTCGAGGGAAAAAGAAATCAGGTAACGCAATTAAAGGGGGGTTCAAGCGGGTTTTGGATTGGCGCAATTAAAGGGGGGTTCAAGCGGGTTTTGGATTGTTTTTTTTTTTTTTCACATGCAGGTAGAAACGAATTCAAGTGGGAACAGCACCGAGGTTGAGCATCCACTGCAATGGCAGGCAGGCATGTGCTTTAATCAAATTTATCATGTAACCGTCTGGTGTGCCTGGATTCAATCAATCTCACCTCCCATGCTGCGCTGCCTGTCGGTCGAGTGGGTGGACAGTCGCGGTCCTCGCCTCTACTCCCTCAGGCATTTGTGTGTGTGTGTGTGTGTGTGTGTGTGTGCCTCTTGTATCGTTCGTCTCTGTTCCCGCAGGTATTTGGCGTGATCGTCGCCGTACCTTTCTTCGTCGCCCTCAGTCTTTTCGTCCTCTACGGACTTTCCTTTCCTCTGCATCGGTTGGTCCAACTGCAAGCGTAAAGCAACTGTGAAAGTGAACCCTCCCGGCCCGTGGTGATGTTTTTTTCACTGCATGTCCACAGTTGGTCGCTCCACCGAAGGACGTGCAGTCTCCAAGCTCTCTGTCTGTCTGTCTGTCTGTCTGTCTGTCTGCATGGCTCCTTCCTCAACGGTCTGTCTCTGCAAGCACTCCGTCTTCTTTTCCTTTCGAAGCACCCCAGGCAGGCTTCACAAAAATAGCTAGGTTGCCTCTCACCTCTTCGATGATGCTACGTGGTACTGAGTCATTCATCTTAGATATAGAAATGAGAGAATGGGGGGGAGGGGCTAGCCGGGCCTTTCCACTTCCCTCCCGAAATGTCTTTTATTCTCCCACTTCCTTGTAGGCGTTGGGTCGAACAAATTTCCCTTCCTCGGTCCACTCTCATCAGATAGCTGTTCTGTTCACAAACCTTCACGCACCCATGTTTCTGCTTTCTCTCTGTGTATGGTCATGTGTGCAGATGGTACCCAAGAGTGAAACCCTGGAAGGTGAACAAGGTGATCAACACGATCGGATTCTGCATCCAATTGATCCATGTCGTGGTGGCCGTGCAAGCCCTGCAGCCCTACGACTGCGTGGAACATCCGTCTGGAGACTCCACACTCAGATCCTTCCCTGAAGTCAGTCCGTCAGAATCAAGCGTATGCAGGCACCAGCCACCAATGCATTCTGCAAGGCGTTTGCGAGAAATCTTCTGCCATGGCTGCAAACAAAACATCTCCACAGCACTTTGACACAGGCCGCAGTTGCTGCACAGAAATAAAGTTTTCATAGTTTCTTCTTGGTTCTTGCTCTTGCTGGTCGCATTTGGTCAGTCTGC